>CM077160.1:13043447-13302684 GCA_039583875.1 Platanthera guangdongensis | reverse complement strand
TGTGACACCAAGAGGCAGTGTCGACACACAGAGAAGTATAGTCGACATCAACTGTGTCGACATCAAGAGCAGTGTCGACACACATAAGTCTTTGTCAACATCAACTGTGTCGACACACAGGACTTGTGTCGACACACTGCAAAGCTTCATCAAAGTTAAAAAAAAGTACTTGTGTCGACACACAACAATTTCAACAAAGTTAAAGGAAAGAAGGCTTTGTCGACACACTCAATCAGTGTCGACACATTCAAGAAACTGTGTCGCGAAGAAGTAAACAACAACAAAGGAGTTGTGTCGACACCACCAAGGCTTGTTCAACACATAGTCCAATTGTGTCGACACTTAGTCCTACTTGTGTCGACATATACTGAAGATCATCTCGACACTTTCAACAGTGACATGATTTCAAGATGACTGATAACTTGACAGCTGCCATTTCCAACCGGTCAACGACTACTGTCAGAGCTGTCAGGAGTGTGTTAAAAATCGTTCAGCGTTAACATGGAGGAAGACTATATAAAGGTCTTTCTCCTTCAAAGAGAAAAATTAGAATAGAAGAGATTAATTTACAGATTGAAGATCTACACAAATATCTAATAACACAAAAAAGAAAAAACTTCGACAGAAGATCTAAGAAGTTGGACAGAGAGAGCTCCTTCTAAAAGAGCAGTCTGAACCAGGCTGCCAAGAAAGATTCTATGGAAATCTGAATCTCAAGTCATAAGCTGATTGAAGATCAACTTCTCAAGAGTTCAACCCTACTGATTCAGATTCAAGAAGCTTGAAGAAGGCTAAGAGAGGTTTGCTCTGCATCAAGTTCTTCCAAGAACTCACAAAAGCCATCCAACCCTTCTCTCTCTATCTGGGTTAGGGTTAATTACTTTGTAAACACTATTTTTCTGTAGGATCTATTCTAGATCTGAGTTGTAAGCCTATTATATAAAGGCTGAGTGTAGGAGAATATTTTTCTGAGAGGGTAGGGCTATGAGCCTGAGGTAGGAGATTGTGATCTCTGAGTGTAGCCTTGTTGAACTAAGGTAGGGCAGTTAGCCTGATGTGTAGAGTGTGGATACACTCTGAGTTATAGGAACCTGCTTTGGGTTTTGAGCTGTAAATCTCAGGATCTGAGGGAAGTGCAGAAGTTAGGCCAAACCTAGTACAATGCTTAGATAGACGAAGGGGGAAGTGGATGTACCCAGACCTTGGGGAACCACTATAAAAATTGTGTGCACTCTGTGATTGATTTTCTGTGATTGCTGTGCTGTGTTAGCAGTAAATTGTGGCAGTTTATATTAGTTAACAGAACATCTTTCTGCCTTAAAGAAAAACAGAATTACACCTATTCACCCCCCCTCTAGGTGGTTAGACACTAATCTTTCAAGTGGTATCAGAGCCAGTTTCCTCAAAGAAGACTTAACAGTCAGAGTTAGATCCTAAGGCAAATTCAGATTCAAGAAATCAAGAAAATGGGTTCAGTGAGAACCATAAGGAACTAGGTTCCATGAACTACCCATAACAAAAAGAGATATTTGGCATCTGGAAAGAAAGGTCAGGCTGTTATGAGGCATCTAATCCAAGATCTATATTACAGTCAAAGAAGGTCATATATCCCTATAAAGATTTTTGTACTGCATGCAAACCAAAAATTCCCAAGGACTACTACTGAGATGGCAAAGGATGAGATCATCCTGACTACTATGGATAAAAGGGCCTAGAACATCATAGTAAGTGCCATAGATGATTCTACCTTTTAGAATTTGATTCACTGCAAGACTTCAAAGGAAATGTGGGATACTTTGATAGTCTATATGGAAGGTTCTGAAGAAGTAAGACAAGATAGAAAATCTATGCTAAATCAGGATATGAAAGTTTCAGACAAGAAAGTCTGACAGCATAACAGAATGTTATAAAAAGTTTTACAGAATATAAATGACTATGTCCTATGGAAGAATCTTCAGCACATATGAGCTGAATATAAATTCCTGAATCCTGACAAAGGATGGGACAATAAAATTTGTGCTATTAGAGAAGTGACCAAACTTGCAGAAATTTCTCCTCCAACCTTGTTTGGAAAGTTGCTGTCATATGAGATGCAACTGATGGCTAGGAAAGAGGAAGAAAAGAGTACAAAAGGAGAGCATAGAGAAAAATCAGTGGCCTTTAAGGTTGAAGCCACTAATAAAAATAGGAGATGTCTCCATCACCTCCTATGATAATTGCTGAAATTCCTTCAGACAATTCAGATAACCAGAATTCAGAAAGCAGTGATTCAGATGAAGATTTTGCAGCATTTACTAGACAGTTTCAGAGATTTCTGAAGAAGAAGCAGTGGAAGTCTAAGCCTTCCACATCTAAGCCTAATGATGATTACTATCAAAAGAGGATGTCATCCAGGAAAGACATAAGCAAGTCTAAGCCAAACAAGTCTACAACATCAAAGATTGTTTGCTACTATTGTAATATGCCTGGGCATGTAGTGGCTGAATGTCCAGATAAGAGAAAAGAGACTGCAGATAAGAAGAAGAGTCAACACCAGAGCAAGAAGGAGAATTCCTTTGTTGCTAAGAAGGAGAAGACTTTGTCAGATCAGTCATCTTCAGAGTCAGAATCTGAAGCTGAGGCTTACATTGGTCTATTTGCTGCAGATGAAGAAGAAGAGTTTTTACAAGTACTGAACTCTATATATGAACAAGAATACCATCAGTGCAAGGGTCTGATAGCTGTGTCAGAAGAGAACAAGTGCCAGAATCAGCCTGGTCCAAGTAAGGTACTATGTCTTTCTAGAAACTCAGATTGCAGTACTGAGTCAGAGTCAGCAACATCTGCATCAAGTGATGTGGATGGATCCGAGTCTGAGGGTGATATTCATCAACTGATTGATGAATATAGAGATCTATTGCAGACACTTAAGAAAGCAAAACATGGTCAAAACTCTGACTAAGAAATTGCTGATCTTAAGATGGCTGCTTCTGATTCAGAAAAATTGCTGGATCAAAGTTAAATGATAGCCAGACTGAAAAACATTACAGTTATTCAGATGAGTACTATCATATTTAAGAATGATCAGATTAGAAATCTGGAGGTTAGACTTCAGAAAGAGAAAGAGATTGTACTAGTTTTTCTAAACCTAAATCTGTATTGCCCTTGATTGATGAGTTTGTACCTCAAAAGGGTAAGGCTGGTAGTTTAAGAAACTGCATGGACTGCTAGGTCCAAATTTAAAGGCAAAAGCCCCAGCACAAAACGAGAAGTCTGCTGTAGACAATTCAGCTAGGTTGTACCTAAACAAAGGGACAACAAGTTTGAGTGCTGTGTTGTTGACAAGGTAGGCCACTTTGCCTTAGATTGTTGGCACAATTCTAGTGTCAAGGAGAATGGTAGTCTGCCTGTGAGAAGACCTGCAGGAAGATTTGTTAAAGTACAGGCTAACATGAACCAAGTACCCAAAACTCATTTGGGTTCTAAGGTAAGGTAATCTTTCTTGCAGGACTCCAAGTTGCCATGCCCCAATATGGCACTTGGACAGTGGATGTTCCAAACACATGACTGGAGCCAGGGGATTGCTGAGGGACTACACACCTATCATGGATGGCCCTAAAGTTACCTTTGGTGGTTCAAAAAAAGGAATCATCAAAGGATTTGGTAACATTTCTAGTAATCAAATTACTATCACTCAAGTGACCTATGTGAAGGGTTTGAAACACAACCTTATAAGCATAAGTCAGCTGAGTGATTTAGGATATGACATTTCATTTATTAAGAATGGATGTCATATCAAAAGGTCAAGTGATCAAAAGATCATATTGACAGGATATAGAAAGAGAAATGTTTATTGTCTTAACTTTGAGTGTGAGAACAATGGTTCTCCTATTTGTCTTGTAGCTGATGAGAGAGTCTCACATTGTGTTAAATGGCACAAGAGGCTGGCTCACCTTAACTATAAGACTATTGGCCAACTCTTTAGCAAAGAGCTAGTGAGGAATGGTCCTCAAGTTAAGTGTATAAAGGATGTGATATGCTCAGCTTGTCAAAAAGGCAAGCAGACCAAATACACCTTTCATAGCCTTGAAAACAAGGATTCAGTGAGGTGTCTATACCTTTTGCATATGGATCTATTTGGTCCTATGCCAGTTCATAGTCTAGGTAGGAAGGTCTACACATTTGTGGTGGTAGATGACTATTTTAGATATTCCTGGGTGTTCTTTCTAAGACAAAAATCTGAAACCCCAAGTGTCTTATATAGTTTTGTTAAACAAATTCAGAATGAGCTGGACAGTACTGTGGTCAAGATCAGAAGTGACCATGGCACTGAATTTTAGTCTGAAAGTATGACAAGACTGTGTGAAGATTTTGGGATTTTTCAAGAATTTTCTTCACCTAGAACACCTCAGTAAAATGGTATTGCTGAAAGGAAGAATAGAACATTGATAGAGGCTGGTAGAACTCTATTGAGTGACACTTCTCTCCCAGAATATTTCTGGGCTGAGACAGTAAACACTGCATGTCATGTGATCAATAGGGTTACTATCACCAAGAGCCACAAAAAGACTCCCTATGAGATTGTGAAGGGCAGAAAACCAAACTTATCCTATTTTAGGATCTTTGGTTGCAAGTGTTATATAATTAACAATGACAAGTCTTATCTAAATAAGTTTGCTGCCAAATCCCAAGAGGGGATATTTGTTGGGTACATCAACAATAGTAAGACTTATAGTGTCTACAACTTGATTACTCAAGTTGTAGAAGAGTCTATACATGTAGTCTTTGATGAAACAAGACTAATTAACAGCGAGTTGCCAAGTAGTGTATGCAGCTCTACAGGTATAAAGGAGAGGATGGACAAGCTTACCATTACAGAAGATCCAACTGCAAATCAGGAAGTGGAAAATGGTGGCTGCTGTCCAGGGGGGTACAAGACTCTCTAGATGCTGAAGAAAACCAAGAGGTACAGCATATCGAAGTGACTGGAGGTGTTCAACCTGAAGAAAGACTACCTCCAGCTATCAGACACTTAAAGGATCATGCAACAAATCAAATAATTGGTGATCCAAGACAATGAGTGCAAACAAGAAGCAGGAATCTGAGTACAGTTCTGTGCTCCAGCTTCCTATCACAAGTGGAACCAAAGAAATTTAAAGAAGCAGTTCTAGACCCACACTGGATTGATGCCATGCAAGAGGAGCTGAATCAGTTCAGAAGGTATAAGGTCTGGAAGCTTGTTCCTAAACCTAAGGACCACAACATCATTGAGACAAAGTGGATCTTTAGGAACAAACTGGATGAGAATGGAATCATTGTGAAGAATAAAGCTAGATTTGTTGCAACAGGATATAGGCAGGAAGAGAGTATTGATTTTGATCAAACCTTTGCCCCAGTAGCAAGACTGGAAGCAATTAGGATGTTCCTAGCCTTTGCATCATTTCAAGGATTCAAGGTATTCCAAATGGATGTGAAATCAGCATTCCCAAATGGAAATCTTAAAGAAGAAATCTATGTAGAGCAGCCCTCAGGTTTTGTTGATCCTTTCAAACCTGATTATGTTTATAGACTTAGGAAAACATTGTATGGGTTAAAACAAGCCCCAAGGGCTTGGTATGAAACCATGTCTAGTTTCCTCATTGAGAATAAATTCACAAGGGGGAAAATAGATAAGACTATATTCCTTAGGGAATCCAGAGGTAAGATAATCCTAGTCAAAATATATATTGATGACATAATATGTGGGTCTACTAAAAGTAATCTTTACAGAAAGTTTGCAAAACCTATGCAAGGAAAATTTGAAATGAGCAGTATGGGAGAACTTAAGTTCTTCTTGGGTCTCCAAGTAAGACAGACTGAAGATGGCTTGTCCATATGCCATTTTAAGTTCACCCTAGAGTTAATAAAGAAGTATGGTATGGAATCATCCACTACCATGAGAACTCCTATGGGGTCAAGTTTATCTCTTAGCAAAGATGATGCAGGGAAACCTGTAGATGAAACTTTGTATAGAGGTATAGTTGGTTCCCTCTTGTATTTGACTGCTAGTAGACTAGATATCATGTATGCTACATATGTCTGTGCTAGGTACCAATCGTGCCCCAAAGAATCTCATCTGACTGCAGTCAAAAGGATTTTGAGATATCTTAAGGGCAAACCTTATCTAGGCCTTTGGTACCCTAGGAATGGAGACTCTCTACTGACAGGTTATTCAGATGTAGACTTTGCAGGTTGCAAAAAGGATAGAAAAAGTACTACAGGAACCTATCAATTTCTAGGTGGGAGACTAGTGTCTTGGAGCAGCAAGAAGCAGACTAGTATGGCAATCTCCACAGCTAAGTCAGAATATGTTGCTGCTGGAAGCTGCTGTGCACAACTTTTATGGATTCAGCACTAGTTAGAAGAAGAGTAGTAGGACTAAGCAATTTCTATAGCTAATAATCCTGTCTCACATAGTAGGACTAAGCATATAGAAATTAGGTACCATTTTCTTAGAGAACATGTAGAGAAAGAGGATATAACTCTAAAATTTGTTAAAACCGATAATCAAATTGCAGATATGTTTACTAAGTCTCTGGATGAAACTAAATTCAATAAGTTCAAAATTGAATTAGGAATGTTGAACTTGGAATAGTTTAATAAAATTAGCTAAGTAAAATGGTGTCGACACAAGGAGTTGTCTGTGTCGACACATAGAAGAGGTGTCAACATTCTAGAGAATTGATGTCGACACGTCTAGAAAGTCTATGTCGACACTTCAGAAGAGTAGTGTCGACATATCCAAGAGTAGTGTCGACACATCCAGTAGTGGTGTCGACACTTAGGATTAACACAGATTTCGTCGAGTAGAGTTTCGACTAATCGTCGAACGCAGATGTATTTGTGTCGACACATCATAATTGGTGTCGACACATATTAATTAATACTGATGTCGAGACTTAAGTAGTATGTGTCGACACTTTTCAACAGTGTCGACACATTTAGGGATTGTTGACGTGTCGTTTCACCTTCGTTTTTAGAAAGGTATAAATATGTCAACACCATTGTTAGTCGACACGCTTTCTATAGTTTCGAGACCAAAACTTTGTGTCGACAAATTCTCTCATCTAAATTCAAGATTTCTCTAAACCCTAATGGCGCCCAAGCTTGAAGAGAACATCAATGAAGGATATGAGCTCGTTCGACATGCCTTTGATGATGCGGAACCCGAAATTAAGGAGGTTGTAACCCTAATTGCAGAGAATGGGTTGGAAGTTCTAGTTTCAGAACCAACCAAGATTTGGAAGAATGAGGTACTAGAATTCTTTGGTGCAGCTATTCTAGATCAAACAGGACTCAAGATTAAATCTATAGTCCATGGAGTAAAAATAAAACTCACCCAGAAGAGTTTAAGAAAAGTTCTACATCTACCAAGAACTCAAGAGGAAGAAGATGTACATGCATCTAAGCTCAGGGAAGCCCTTCTATGGTGTGGACTAGATTCAACCATGAAGATTGGCTCAGTATTTAACAGGAAAGGCATGAACATGCAAGAGAAATTCCTGTCTGAAGTTGTTGGAAAGGTGATTCTATGTAAGCCAGGTGGGCATGATAGGATATCTGCTCATATGTTCAGCTTAATGACAAAGATCATCTTTAAACTAAATACTGATTGGTCAGCAGTGATGTTTGAAAAGATTAAGGAAAGTTTGAAGAAACCCAATTTGGGTAGGATAATGAGTTTGTACTTGGCTGGAACTATTTCAGAAGTAATGGAACAAGCTGGTGGTTCTAAGATAAATCACATGAGAAGGATGGATATCAGGATTATCTCAAGATGGGATAGGGTGTTAACTAAGGACATGCCTACTCCAGAGAAGGAAACTCCTCCACAGAAGAAGAAGAAAAAAGCCATAATGGCTCCTGAATCCTCCAATAGTTCTGAGGAGCAAGTAGTCTTCAGTTCTCATGAGGAAGAAGCTGTTAATACTGGAAGATCACCAGTTAGACCTGAAGATGCACAGAGGCAGGGGGAGCATCCATCTGCTAGCCCCATCCATCTGGATCCACTCCAGGGGGAGCCTCTATATGTGGATGAGCCAACTCACTTAGACAGTGAAATGGCAACACAAATCATACTTGAGGTAATACATGAAGTAAATCAAACAAACTTCAATAATGAAGATGAACTGCTAACTGAATATTTGATTAATGTTGACCAGCCTACACAACTAAACAATCAACCACAAGATGTTATCATGGAAGATACATCTGTTGCTGATGATGCACCTGAAATAAGAGTTCCTCAAGTTCCTACTCAACAAGAGTTTACCTTAGAAGAGCTGTTTCCTGATAATGAGGGGGAGCATGCTGGTTTTGAGGGGGAGAAAACTGCTTTTGAGGGGGAGCAAGTAGAAACTCATGGGGAAACTGCAAGGAATGAGGAGGAGGAAATTAGAACAGAAACTGAGGAGCAAAGGACTCAGGGGGAGCTACCTAAGACTGCACAGGACTTGCCTCCTAGTCCTAAAGATAGAGTAGATATAACCAGTACCTCTGATTCAGAGGATGCAGCTGAGGCTCAGGCCAAGAAAAGGAAGCTCATGGTCTTCAAAAGAAGGAGTCAAAGTTACAAGAAGGCACTGCAAACAGTTGCTCCACCACCTACCCCAACAGCTGATTACAGCTTATTGTTGGTGGCTTTGCAAGTAAAATTGGATGAACAAAGGATTGCCATGGAGAAATACATGGATGAGACTCACAAAGATCTCCAACTCTCCTTGACTACAGATATACAATCAATAAGATTTGAAGTGAATCAAAATAAGAAGGAAATGACTGATTGTTTCCACAAAGGAGGAAATGCAGTGGTTTACCTAGCTACTCATCAGGAAAAGATTAAGAATCAAGTAGATGATATGGCTGCCAAACAAGGATATGTTCTGGAAAATCAGATTAGGATGAATGATAATCTGACTGCATCGCATAATGCAATTATTACAGAACTGAAAAATGTTGCAACAACCCAGCCTGCTGATAAGTCTAAAGCCAAGCCAGAGTTTGATAAGGAGAAGTTTGATAAGGACTTCCAGGAAGGCATAACTGCTGTCAAGACAGCTATTGAGCTGTCTCAAAAGACCATTTTTGGACAGCTCCTAAAGTTAAAGGCATTCTATAAAGATGGAATCAATTTTCTAGATGAACAGATAAGATTTCAAAAGGATGACCTTAGAGATCATGTGGTCAGAGAAGTCATAAAGGGGGAGAGGGTTTTAGTCAAAGCTGGATCTGACCATGCTAAATGGATTTCCAATAGCATCAGAGCCACACTTGGATATCCACCCCTGTGTGATGATGACAATGTAGCTGAATCTGGCATAAATCCTGCATATTTTGGAGGAGAACAAGCTGAAGTTGCTCAAGTAATCTACCCTCCAGCAGATTTTGAGATGATACATCATGAAGTACAATCTATGTCAAGGTTTTGAGAACCGGACCGGACATAGAATCGGTCATTAGAGAGGTTCAAGGTTTAACCGGTTTGATCGGTTGAACCGGAGTTGAACCGTTTTGATATTAATGACCGCAAAGTCTCCTAACTTTTCACACTTTTATGAGGCGATTGTTAATTTCTTTATTAGGCGATTGTTAACCGCAACCCGTTATTGGCCAGTCACACCCCAAAATCTCATAAATTTTCACATTTATTTCAAAATACATCTTTTACATGTAATTTTAGGAAACGTGTTCAACACGAAAGTTGTAGATCTTGACGAGATCTACAATTTTCGTGTTGAACACTTTTCCTGAAATTGCATGTACAAGGCTTATTTCTGAAAGGCGCAAAACCTAAGCATATTTCGAAAGTACGTCTTGCACATGCATTTTTAGGAAAAGTGATCAACACGAAAGTTGTAGATCTCGTCGAGATCTACAACTTTCGTGTTGAGCACTTTTTCTAATATTGCATGTACAAGGCGTATTTTGAAAAGGAGCGAAAAATTATGAGATTTTGGGGTGCAACTAGCCAATAACGGGCTGCGGTTAACAAACGCCTAAAATTAATGCTCATTTTGTGAACCGCCCGGTTAGCCAAAAACCGGCCCAGTTTCCGGTTATCCGGTTCAACCGGCCGGTTTTCCGGTTCCTGGCCGGTTCTTGACCAGGCCGGTTTTAGGAACCAAACCGGACCGCCCGGAGGACCGGTCGGCGGTTCAACCGGTCGGACCGGCCGGTCCGGTCCGGTTTTTAAAACATTGATCTATGTACAGTCCTCCTGAAGGAAATAACAATATTATTCTTGAGAAAGTAGATAAGCCTGTGGCAGAGGAAGTATTGAAAGAGCAAGAAGCTCAACTGTCAAAGAAGAGGTTCAGAGAGCAGGCAGAGTTAAGGCCTGATTTTGAACAGTGGAGCCCAACTTCTAGAAACATTATACTGACTGTTTAGAAAGTAGTAAAAGACAATACTCTAGACAGCGGCAAATGATACTCTGAGCAAGAGTGGAGAAAGCATGAAGTCAGGCAAGAAGCAATAGTACAATATAGAACAAAGGCTAAACTTGGGAAGCTACCTCCTAATGCACAGGAGCCTAGCAAGTATTTCCCTAAGCCTTTTCATTACTTTGAGAGACAAAGAATAAGAGCTGAAGAGCTAAAGAAGATTGATCTAAAGGGCAAGAAGCCTGTTGATGACACTGATATTCCTGTACAAGCTAAAGTCCAATCAGGCAAAGGAATTATCATCAAGGAGCCAGAGCAATCTTAGATTAGAATTTCTTAAGTTTACAACTTTGTAATCATTTGTGTAAAAATCCATGTAAACTTTTGATTAAAGAAACTTTTTGTAGTTGAAATAAAACTATTATAAATGCTCATTGTGTTAGCATACTTATTTTGTGATGAAATATCTTTTATGTTTTGTTTTAAGTAGTTACCATGTCATATACTATTGTTATACATCAAAATGTGTATTTGTTATGAATGATGTATATCATTGACTAAGGGTTATGACTTCTCCAAATAGGGGGAGATTGTTGGGTACATTGGAAAATGTGTACCAGATTTGAAGAAGCCTCACCCTACTCAATGATATGCAGGATTGCAGGAAGAAGATATTCGACAGAAGATCTAAGAAGTTGGAGAGAGAGCTCCTTCTAAGAAGAGCAGTTGCTGAACCAGGCTGCCAAGAAAGATTCAGATTGAGATCTGAATCTCAAGTCAGAAGCTGATTGAAGATCAACTTCTCAAGAGTTCAACCCTACTGAGTTCAGATTCAAGAAGCTTTGAAGAAAGCTAAGAGAGGTTGTGCTCTGCCATCAAGTTCTTCCAAGAACTCATCAAGAAGCCATCCAACCCTTCTCTCTATATCTGGGTTGTGGTTAATTACTTTGTAAACACTATTTTCTGTATGATCTATTCTAGATCTGAGTTGTAAGCCTATTATATAAAGGTTGAGTGTAGGAGAATATTTTCTCTGAGTGGTAGGGCTGTGAGCCTGAGGTGTAGGAGATTGTGATCTCTGAGTGTAGGCCTTGTTGAAGGCTGAGGTAGGGCAGTTGGCCTGAGTTGTAGGAGTGTGGATACACTCTGAGTTGTAGGAACCTGGTTTGGGTTCTGAGCTGTAATATCTGAGGATCTGAGGTGAAGTGCAGAAGTTAGGCCGAATCTAGTACACTGCTAGATAGGCGAAGGGGGAAAGTGGATGTACCCAGACCTTGGGGAACCACTATAAAAACTGTGTGCACTCTGTGATTGATTGTTTCTGTGATTGCTGTGCTGTGTTAGCAGTAGAATTTACAGTTTATTATTAGTTAACAGAACAGCTTTTCTGCCTTAAAAGAAAAACAGGAATTACACCTATTCACCCCCCCTCTAGGTGGTTAGACACTAATTCTTTCATTTGACATGATCTGGCTCTCGAAGCAGCGTGTCTGTATATATTGTAACTCTAAGGAAGTCACACTAGGACAAAACACCGAATGCAAGACTAAGTTCGATAATATGCGATGATCGAGCAAGATATTGATGTCTACTCTCCAGGTAGTCAAGGCAATTTGAAGGGGCGCAAAATTGTTTTTCATACAGTTGGAGGTTGTAGAGGTAAAGCCCAGTTTGAGTGACATTCTTATTGTGTCAGATTATGCAGATGTTTTTCCTAAAGATCTCCCTGAGATCCCGCCCCAGCGAGAGATTGACTTCACTATTGAGTTTGTGTTAGATGCAAAACCTGTGGTCCACTCACTATACTGAGTTACGCCAAAGGAGATGACAGAATTGAAAGTTCAATTACAAGAATTTCTAGAGCAAGGCTATATACATCCAAGTATGTCACCTTGGAGTCCACTAGTCCTCTTTGTGAAGAAGAAAGACGAAAGCTTGCGTCTATGCATTGATTATTGAGAATTGAACAAGATGATAGACAAAAACAAGTATCTAATTACACGGATTGATGACTTGTTTGATCAACTTGTGGGATCGACTGGTTTGAGGTCGCAGCAGTGCATCAGATATTAGCCGCATCGGTCTGGAGGTTAGCCGATACGGTCTGGTCGTTGGCTGCAGCGGTCTGGATAAAGCCGCAACAGCGGTTAGATGATTTACCACATCTGCGGTATGGTAGCAACCTACACTTGCGGTTGATGGTTAGCCTCAACTGCGGTATGGTAGCAACCCGCAGTTGCGGTCTGGTGGCCTGTTTCATCGGTCTTCCCTAGCTGTGTGGCGGCTTTCCTTGGTTGCCTCTGAGTGTATAGTTATTTGTTGTATAGTGCGCGGTTTGACCATGTCAAACCGCATAAGCCATCTGACTTGTTTTTTAGTCGCACATCGATTGTTGTATTCTCTATCTTCTCCTACGTTTTTTATAAATAAGGGGACATACCTATGTAATGATTATCTTTTTGGAGCAATAAAATTTGCCTTTATTTACCCCTTGGCCATTTTCTCGCTCGTTTTTCACATGGTATCAAAGGGAATCGATCCTTTGTTCCAATCAGATTGCAGATTGTTTGTTAAATAGTGTCGGCTTCTTCCTGTTTGCTTCCCACGCCAACTTCTTTCAGTTTGCTTCCTGCGTCGGCTTCTTGTTTTTCACACTTAGGAAGAGAATAACACTCCAGGGATCCCATAGGACACACGCTCTTCAGGCCTCCATCCAATCCTTTGCTGAGAAGTTGATGTACCTTGTATAAGGAATGACTCTCAGAGGGTACTGTAGGGTACACACGCTCGAGTCCTCTATCCTATCATTTATTGAGAAGTTAAAGTACCTTAGATAGGGAATGACACTCGGGGGCCCCGCAGGATGCACATGATTGAGAACTCCATACTATCATTTGCTGAGAATTCAAAGTACCTTGGATAAAGAATGATACTCAGGGGACCCATCAAATGCACATGCTTGAGGCATTCAATCTATCCTTTGCAGAGAAGTCGAAGTACTTTGGATAGGGAAGGACACTCAGGGGGTCTCGTAGGACATACACACTTGAGCCCTCCATCCTATCTTTTACTAACTCCATTCCTAGAGGTTATTTGCCCTGACACTCAATAATTGAAAGAGGGATAACCACGCCGACTCTCATGAAAGAGGGATAACCCCACTGACACTCAGGGGGCTTCTAAGAGAATGATCTGTCATGATGCAGATGGAGTGCGCTTCAAAATAGGGCCCAAGCTTTCGCGCCAACACTACAAAGGTAAAAGCTAACTTCTCCTAGATGGGGTACTGCATCTCTGCCTTTTAGAGCACTCTGCTCACATAGTAGATGGAGATCTGCCACTTTCCTTATTCCTTGACTAACATCGAGCTCATCGCCTCTGCCCCTACTCCTAGGTAGAGGAGTAGGTCCTCACTTTCCTTTGTGCCTTGGAGTAGAGGTGACTGCATCACCTACCTCTTGAGTTGGTTAAAGGCTTTCACACACTCCTTGATACACATGAACTACTGGTTGTTTCAGAGTCTTGAAGAAGGGAGAATACTTCTCTCCGACCTTTGATAAGAAACGACTAGGATTGCCAACTTTCTTGTCAGTCTTTGACCTCCTTAGTGCTTTTCGGTGATATCATATTCAAGATTAATTTAACCTTTTTGGATTGGGTTCCATTACCTTTGGTGTGAGAAGATGCCCTAAGTATTTCCCTCTCTCTAGAATACACACTTCATCGGATAGATCCTCAACTTGAACTTTTGAAGCATTATAAAGGTCTCCACTAGATCATTGACATGCTCATGAATGCTCTTGCTTTTGATCAAGAAATCATCAATTAAAATCTCCAGGTTTCACCCCTTTTACTCTTTGAAGACTTGATCCATCATTCAATGATAGGTAGCCCCCGCATTATTCTACATGAAGGACATCATCTTATAACTATAACAACCATCACTCGTGATGAAGGAAATTTTACGAACATCAGGGGGTGCATCCAAATCTGGTGGTATCCTGAAAAGTCATCAAAGAATCCTATCATAGAAAAACTAATGGTTGAATCAACCAACATATTAATTTGAGGCAAGATATAACAATCTTTCATACATGCTTTATTCAACAAAGAAAAGTCAACACACATTCTCCAGCCTCCTCCAGCTTTCTTCACAATTACAACATTGGAGATCTATCATAGGTACTAAAACTCTGACACAAACTCTGCCTCAAACAACTTCCTTACTTCCCCCATAATGGGCTCGACCAATGTGGTAGTGATTGCCCCTTTCTTCTGCCAGATGGGCATGATCTTAGAGTCAAGATTGAGGTGATGACATACAACCTTAACATCGATCCCTGACATCTCTATCGCGCTCCACACAAAGATGTCCACTTCTCTTGCAGACATGCCACCATATTTATCTTCTCATCAGTCTTCAATGCTCCACCGATCTTCAATATCCTGGGCACTCTGCCCTTCAACATCACTTCGACTTCTTCCATCTCCTATGCAGCCTCCAACCTAGCTATTCCTTCAATTTCCTTCTATGTCTCCTCTGCATCCTCCATTCAGCTAATGGTGCTCACTACATAAAGGTAGCACTCCCGAGCAGCTCTTGGGTTGATCTGTTTCCTTACTTGTTCGTCCCATAGCAGTACTTCAAACACTAATGGTAGGAGGATAGGATGAACTTGAAGGTGTTGATGAGCGTTCACACGAAGATAGCATTGTAACAACTCAGAGCTTCGATTATGACGAACAAACACCATGCTTGCTTCCACTTCTAGCATGTCAAACGTCTTCTTGAAGATGACATTAACAGAACTCCAATTGTTCATCAGGATCCGTTCAACGATGCAGTCTTCAATTGTGGCTTGGATCACTAAGGCAAAATGGAAGGGATTCTCATTCCCTAGCATATCCTCCTCTAAGAATGTGATCTCTTCCAATAAGGATGTCACATGAGAGGTCAAGGCGACACTCTTCTGGTAGATCGTACGAAGACTTATCATACAGGAGGCTGCTAACCCAGCTCCCCTATGGATAACTCCTACTCCTCTGCATCCTCCCTAAACTACTCCTCTGCAACCTCCTTGTTTGATCCTATTCTCATTTCTCCTTCAGGCTGGGTCTTGAAACACTCCTGACTCGATAGGATCCACCTTCCTCTACACTTTTCATATTTCCCCAGCTCTTCTCCTTTCTTTTTGGAAGCCGGGGCAAGCTATGGTCACATGCCCTTCCACATGGTGTAATTCACAATAGAGGGGGATCTCCTCTATCAGATTCCTCATTTATTGATTTTGATGGTGGTGCTTATTTCATTGCCTTGCAAGGCCATCACTTGGCTTCTTTTCCTCCTACTCCTTGACGCCCTCCTGGTTGGTAATAATTATTTCTCGCCTCTGGGAAAAAACTCCTTATGGGACCTGGGTGCTAGGGGTCTTCCGGCCGGCTTCCACGACGGCCTATTCATAAGAACATGATACCTCCTCTCCTTTATTCTCTGGATCCAAAATGAGTCTCATTGGCACTTACCACTTTGGCTCCTCTCACCTCCTTAGATCCTCCCAACTCCTTGTCTATTCCCTCTTTCCTTCTGTTTTGCCTCTTCCCTTCTCGCTTCTTGGGCTCCTCCTCTTCATTCACTTGGGGGTCTCCTCTTCTTCATCCTCTTTCTCCCTGGTCAGCTTCATGAGTATCACATGGAGGCCACAATTTATTGACTCTTCTTGGATGAACTTATTCACCCTCTCGATCAGATCTTTGTAGGATATGAGAGGATCCATGCTGATATCCAACTTGAAGAGGTTATCTCGCAGACTAAAAGTCAACGTCAAATGCAAGGTGCAGCCATCCACCTCCTGGATACTGAGAACTTCCTTCTGAAAGTTGGCGTGTTCAAAAAGACTGGGCCTGGGGGGGGGGGGTGGGGGTGGGCCCAGCTTAAAAAAAGCCCATCTTAGCCCGAGCTCGGGCAAGCCCGCCCCGGGCCTAGGTCGGGCTCTGGGTGCCCAACATGGCCCCTATATATGGTCCAATCCCGGCCCGATACTCGGTCTGGGCCAGACATGGCTAAGCCTGGGCACCAGACCTAGCCTGGGCCCAACACCCAATCAGGGCAATCCCTCCTATTTGCAGGATTTCCTATTGGAAATCCCGCCTACAGGCGAGATTTTCCATTAGGAAATACCGCGTGGGGGATTAAATTCCATGGGATTTAATTTAGTAGGATTAACGAGATTTCATCCTGCTGGATTAAATCCTATTGGATTTAAAATCGAGCCAGGTTTGGTCTGGCTCGGCCTTAGGGGCCTTGGAGGCCGCCTATTGGCTAGAGGGCCCGAGCCCGACTAATGTCAGGCCCCGACTCGATCCCAGCTAATGTCAGGCCCGAGCTCGAGCCCGAGTGGCAGAGGTCCGGCAGGCCCGGTCCCGGCCCGGGCCTACTTGGAATTTTGGAAAGGCATACCTGAAAGTGGTTGACGAAGTGATTGGGGGGTCTCGCACAATCCTTGCTTAAGATGAAAGAGGGCAGTTGCCACCTTCTTCGTCTTCTTTGAGGTGACGAATCACATCATCAACCTACAACTTAGATCCTCTAAGCAGTAAATGGAGCTCCCTAACAACTGATGGAACCAGTTCTTGGACTTTCCCTATAAGGTGATGATAAAGAACCCGCACTTGAACGCATCCGTCATGTTGTAGATGTACACGACATCCTAGAACCAATAAATGTGTCAAATCAGATCATCTCTCCCTAAGTAGTAGCTCAAAGCGGGTTCCATGATCCCATCAAGAACTGGGACTGATAGCATCTCATCACATAATGGGATCTTCCCGACATAGAGGCGATCTGCGAGTTGGAGAGAAGCGCCAAGCAAGCCCGAGTGAGTTTCTTGGTATCTCGTCAGGTTCTCCCCCTCGTGGAATTGAATCTTTTGAGAACTCGTTGGGTAGAATTATGACTGCACATGTCGCTCTGACTGTTCTAGCATTACCTCTTTCCATTCCCGCCTGGACGGTCCACCCTTTGACGGAGTCATGCGAAGAGGCGAGGTCGTCGTGACCTCCATGCAAGTAAGCAACGCTACTCGCAAGGTATCCTCGATATGCTGCACGAAGTCATTGAATTTTGTCTGGGACACATACTCGCCTACTTCTTGGAGTTACCAGCTACTCCTTACTAGCCACCTTCAACTATCTCGCCTTCTCGCTGGACTTTTCTCCTTTAACTACAGTCCACACCAACCACACCAAAGTGTTGAAGCCAGAAAAATCCTAACTCCAAATGTTCGAACCTATGTGTAGCCTGAGGTTACTGATCTTACGGTCCAGCTGCCCGGATCCGAAGGCTAAAGCAAAGAAGAAAGAGAACTACAAATTGACCCCAGGTGCTGCAGGAGAGATGCCCCACCACGTACCCGAAAATTTAGTAGAAAATTCTCCTCTGTAAACAAAAACGGCTGAGCAAGGTACGAGTAAGGCACCATACAATCTATCTCCAAGGAACATGAGGAGGGGGAATGGAGATTTCAAGGTATCTCCCAAAAAGTGGGGTGATCTAAGATGCTTTTCCTAATACCATGAGATTCAATTTATAGACAAATCTTGGTGTGTGTGTGTGTGTGTGTGTGTGTGGGGTGGGGGGGGGGGGGGGGGGGGGGGGGGGGGTATATAACTAAGAATACCCAACTGTTGCGAGATTGCCTAAGTCGGCATGACGACTATGACGATTATGAAAGGATCTCGCCCATACTGACGAGATGTCCCTAATTGTCACAAACCTGACGAGTAACTTCGACATTCACCCTGGCCTTCCGAAGCTCCTGCTTGTTGACCTTGATCATTTACTTTGACCTTGCTTGCTTGACATGACAGAAACCACCCTTAACAAATATGAATTGTACAATGGTCATGTGAGATCACAATTTGAACTAAATTATTTATATTATGCTTAAATTTAATCAATGGGTATTCACATGCTTATTCAACCCCATTAATTATTCAATTGCATTTTCCAACCTTAACTTGTTCAAATATGATGTTACTACTTAGGCTCTGTTTGACGTGATGTTTTTGCTTGATAAATTTGGATAAAATGTCAACATCATAAAATATATATTTGACATGATAATGATTATGAAGTACCATTGATGAGGTTAAGCGTTCACAAGCAAAGATTCATATTTTTTAACGACCAGATTCATTAGGTTAACGCCGTCACACATGGACCCAAATTTTTACCCAAAAACAATTAATTATATATATATGTTGGCCTAACACTTTGATGACTTTTTCTGGGCAAATAAAAAATATTATCCACAAATTTTTTATCAGTAAATAAATAAAAAATATTTTTTAATAACAGCTCTGTTTTTTAATTTGCAGATAGTTATTTTTAATTAAAGAATACATTTTTCTTGTTTTAGTGTATTACTATCAAATAATAATTAGTCAAGCATAGTATTTCATACAGTGGGAGCGGGTGAAATCCAGGATGTTTATTCTTCGATCGAACTATTGCGAAAAAAACAAAGCAAAAAAAAAGAAAAAACCAATTCAATGCATGATTTGCAAAGCTTGATCGTGGGGCTCCTGCGCTATCTGCGCTCCTTCCTCTGGGAGCAGGTAGCACAAGAAATTTTTTTTGTTGTGTATGACGCTGGATTTTTTTTAGCACTGTTAGAAACACGTCTATTTTAGACAAGTACACACCCAAAAGTAAAAAAAAATATCTAATTATTTTACTTTCTTCTTTGTCCTCTTATGCGCACACCCCCTCCCAATTCCGCATCTCTCCACCTTCCCGTGAAACCCAAATCCCGTGAAACCTTAACCCCTCTTCCCTCTCCTCCCAGCCACCGCTGAAACCCCTCAAGCAAACGCAAAGGACCCGATTCCGCCCACAACGGCCAACTACTCCTAGCCATCATGCTCCGGCAGCTTCCCCACCTCCATCCAGAGCCATGTATGTGAATGATTCTTATGGTGTGTTCTCTTTTGTGGTGGCGAGGGGACGAAGGCTAGAACTAGAATAATTAGGGCGTGAAGGCGGCACTTGCTTGATCGCACGGAGTACATGGTTTTTGATGTCGCTGACCGATGTTGCTCGCCCGCCTAGTTTTTTGTCCTCTTGAAACTTGATAATCATAATGGATCAGACATGAGTGACACCGTTTGCAAAAAAGATCTGTGAAGCTCTTAAAAAATGGGTAGCAAATAAAATTTTATGATGTGCTCACATGATATGCTCATTTTCAGAATTGATGTGATCATACAGTGCTCTTTTTTGTGCAAAATTATATTTTTACACATTTTTACCCCTAAAAATATGTACTTAAACTAATTGAAAAAATACAGCAATAAATATTTTGTTAGTTATTTTTACCGCACACCATTCTTTGTACGAACTGCACGTATGGAAAGTTTTTCCACATCAACCAGCCGAAATTTTTTGCGGATGAGAAAAGGTAAAGTGCAGCGCGATTCGACGGATGCGAGCCGCTGCACTTTATCAATTCGGTGGATGCGAGCACGCGGAAATGCGTGCACATCTCAGTGCACACATCTCAAAGCGAGTTAAGACGTACACGCATCTCCGCGCAAGCTAAGATGAGCTCGCAGCCATCGAATCGCCCACACTTTACCGTACATACATTCTTTGCACTTTACCCTCCAGGAACCCAATTTTTTGTCGGGGACGCTAACAAAAAGCTTGGTCTGCATCCCTCCAAAAAATTAATTTTACCCAAACAAAAATAGTTTTTTATAAAATAAATTATAAAAAAATAATTTTTTAAAAAAACTCTGACCGAATATTACGTCTTTTAATATTCAACCAGATATATTTTTTTGTTTTTTTCAATCACGAATTTGGATAACAGTCGGGAAAAATTATCTCACCCAGCAGAATCCGCAGTCAAAATTTGATACATAAAATTTTATTAAATTAACAATTTTACTAACAAACGGACCGAGTAATTTCCCCACCATGCACGAATCTAGAAGCGTCCAGATAGAGTCAACGGTTGATTCCATACCTGGAGGCCGAGGAGGATGGGCGAGGCCTTGATGCTCGCAGAGTCGTCCAGCGCCAAAGCAACCTTCTGGATCGAGATCGTAGACAGCGGCTGTACACCGGCAACTTCCCGACTTCCTCCGCCGGCAAAGGCTTCGGCCGCCCGTACGAGCACATGGAGGAGCAGCGCCAGCCTGCACATCTGATTTATCATCTTCATCACCATAAAAGCGGAGGTCGGGCAGCATGTCACTTTAACAACGCCATCCTCTTTATATAGAAGCCAAAGTAAACGTTCAAGACATTAGGGCTCAGTTTGAGGGACTTATTTTCATGGGTCAAGCGGTTACGATCAAATGAATCAGATCTTAATTAAGATCCGGTTTCAGTTCATGTGGTCGTAACCGCTTGACCGTGAAAATAAGTCTCCTAAAATGGTGCCCAGTTAAAAATATATATTTATTTGTTTAAAAACACTTCACTCATTATATATATATATATATATATATATATATATATATATATATATATATATATATATATATATATATATATATATATATATATATATATATATATATATATATATATATTTATATATATTTATATATACACACACAAGCGTAGCCCGTGCTCGATGCTCTCGGGCGGCCTTCGGCCGCATCAGGCGGGCTTCGCCAGCCTTCGCACTGTTGAAGTCAAAATTGACCTCTGTGGAGTTTGGGGTCCCTGAAAAGAGGTGACCTCACACCTACTACACCCGGAGGAACGTCACGGACCAAAGATCAAGAAGATAGAAACAGACCCTCGGCTCTAACGCGGAGGTCCCACCTCACACCCGGAAGGCTACCTGAGCACTTCCCCTCCCTACCCAATGCTCGAGCTAGGGTGCCTTAAAGAGCTCTCTCAACTCTACCAAGAAGAAGCTAAGGGAGGAGAAAATTAAGAAAAAGCCTTCTCTCCAAGACACCTAAGAGGGTCTATTTATAGTTTTCCAAATCCCATGAGCCAAAAATGACCAAAATACCCCTACGGCCAAAAGGCCTCGGGCCAATAGGAAACCGCCACGCCGTGGGGTAGAGAAGGAAAAACGCTTCACCTAAAGCAAATAGGGGACCCACCCTGCGGGACGGGGCGAGACCCGGCCTGGGGGCCGGTCTCGCCCGGCCTACCCGTCGGGCTTGGCGAGACCCGGCCTGGGGGACGGTCTCGCCTAGCTGCCCGCGGGGCGGGGCGAGACCCGGCCCGAGGGCCGGTCTCGCCCGGCCTACCCGCCGGGCTCGCCCGGCCTACCCGCCGGGCTCGGGGCTGGTCTCGCCGGCCTGAGCGAAAAAAAGGGGGAGGGGGAGTGCCTGCTGATCCCGCCTCCACACCCAATTGGCCCGGGCGGGGGCCTACCAACCTGCCGCACTCACACTCCAACTAAGGGGCCGCTGGGGGAGGCCGATTTCTCCTCCCCCTACTAGTATGTTTCCAAGCTAGAGCCAAAATTGGCCACCGAGAGTGCAAAATACTAAAAAAGCTTAAAAACTAAGCACGCCTCATTTAGGGTCCACTCTTCGCGAATACGAGATTGTACACAATCCCCGCTCTTTTCGAGGTTGGCACAAGCTCGGAAAGAAACATCCAACCCAACGTATTCGCGGAGTGTAACTTCCCCGCGGGGTCAACCTGCCATGTCAGCCCACCGCACCCTGGGTGGCGAGACCTCCTCTGGGTGAAAACACTTAGCCTCCCCGAGGGGTCAACCTGTCAAGCCAGCTAATGGGAGCCTGGGTGACGAGGCGGCCTCGGGGTGCAAACACTTACTCTCCACGAGAGGTACCACCGGCCCTGTCAGCTAGTGGGAGCCTGGCAGCGGAACCACCCCGGAGCAAAGGGACTTACTCTCCACGAGAGGTACCACCGGCCCTGCCAGCTAGTGGGAGCCTGGCAGCGGGACTGTCTCGGAGCACAGAGAACTAGGGCTCCTACGAGAGGTACCACCGACCCTGCTAGCTAGTAAGAGCCTGACAGCGGGACCGTCTCGGAGCAGAAGGATTTGGGCTACCACGAGAGATCAACCTGCCCTACCAGCTAGTGGCAGCCTGGCCGCGGAATCATCATCGGAGCAAAGGACTTGGGCTACCACGAGAGATCAACCTGCCCTGCCAGCTAGATGAGAGCCTGACAGCAGAATCCATCTCGTAGCAAAGGACTTGGCTTCCACGAGAGATCAAACTGCCCTGCCAGCTAGGTGAGAGCCTGACAGCGGAATCCATCTCGGAGCTAGAGACCTGACTTCCACGAGAGATCAACCTGCCCTGCCAGCTAGATGAGAGCTTGACAGCGAAATCCATCTCGGAGCTAAGGGCTTGGCTTCCATGAGAGATCAACCTGCCCTGCCAGCTAGGTGAGAGCCTGACAGCGGAATCCATCTCGGAGCTAGGGACCTGGCTTCCATGAGAGATCAACCTACCCTGCCAGCTAGATGAGAGCCTGACAGCGAAATCCATCTCGGAGGTAAGGGCTTGGCTTCCACGAGAGATCAACCTGACCTGCCAGCTAGGTGAGAGCCTGACAGCAGAATCCATCTCGAGGTGAGACCTTCCCACCCTCCGAGTGATCAACCTGCCCTGCCGGCTAGGTGAGAGCCTGGCAGCGGAATCCATCTCGAGGTGAGACCTTCCCACCCTCCGAGAGATCAACCTGCCCTTCCAGCTAGGTGAGAGCCTGGCAGCGGAATCCATCTCGAGGTGAGACCTTCCCACCCTCCGAGAGATCAACCTGCCCTGCCAGCTAGGTGAGAGCCTGACAGCGGAATCCATCGCAAGGTGAGACCTTCACACGCTCCGAGAGATCAACCTGCCCTGCCAGCTAGGTGAGAGCCTGGCAACGGAATCTATCTCGAGGTGAGACCTTCCCACCCTCCGAGAGATCAACCTGCCCTGCCAGCTAGGTGAGAGTCTGGCAGCGGAATCCATCTCGAGGTGAGACCTTCCCACCCTCCGAGAGATCAACCTGCCCTGCCAGCTAGGTAAGAGTCTGGCAGCGGAATCTATCTCGAGCTAGGGACCTGGCTTCCACGAGAGATCAACCTGCCATGCCAGCTAGATGAGAGCCTGACAGCGGAATCCATCTCGGAGCAAAGGGACTTACTCTCCACGAGAATCCATCTCGGAGCTATGGACCTGGCTTCCACGAGAGATCAACCTGCCCTGCTAGCTAGATGAGAGCCTGACAGCGGAATCCATCTCGGAGCAAAGGGACTTACTCTCCACGAGAGGTACCACCGGCCCCGCCAGCTAGTGGGAGCCTGGCAGCGGGACCGTCTCGGAGCAAAAAGACTTGACATCTCAATCAGATCTTACCAAATCCTACATCCTCAAACGGGGAAAAAAAGATGGGTTACATGACCCCCCGACTCAGCTGGTCAGGGGTAGCGTTTGTTACAAGACAAGAAAAAGGAAAGAACTCCCTCAAGGCGAGGCTTCTTCAGGGGGCCCGGGCATGGTGGCCGTCTTCCGCTTCCTTATCCTCGGACACCTCCATCTTGCTCAAGCTCTCCATGACCTTCTCCATCTCCTCTGCCTTGGCAAACCAAGAGATGGTGTTGACAGCTGTGACGTAGCACTGCCTTGCCATCCTGGAGTCTCCCTTGACCCTGACCTGGATCCCTCCGGAGCTGAACTTGAGGCATTGGTGGAATGAAGATGGCATGCAACGGAAGGCACTGATGAGGGGTCTTCCGAAGATGGCGTTGTAGCTGCTTGGAGTGTCAACAATGACGAACTGGCAGTTCCTTGAGACTCCCCCCCAATTTAACTTGGAGTCTCACTCCACCCTCAACCTCCTTACTCTCCCCTGAAAATCCGAACAGGGGTCCGTCCGAGGCCAACACCCTTCTTGACTCTACCTTCATCTCGTCAAACGCATTCTTGAAAACGACGTTGACGGAGCTCCCGTTATCAACCAAGATCTGGGAGACGGAGTAGACCTCGATGGCCGTCTGGATGACCAACGCATCGCAGAATGGATCCTCATGATCCGGCAGGTCCTTCACCGAGAAGGTGGTCTTCTCCTCCTGGGGCGGGGTCTGGGAGCTTGAGGCGATGCTCCTTCGGTACATGACATTGAGGCTTGCCTTCCGAGTGGCCTCAACCCCCACTCCACCGTGGATCACCGCTATACCGCCTCGGGGTCCGACATCGACCCGGTCCTCACATACATCATCTCCCCCTTCTCTGGGCAGAACCTCTTCAACCCGCACTGGTGGCTGCGGCTGGGCAGGGCCTCTCGCCCCCCTCACCTCCAGGAACTCGGGGCAGGTAGCTGTGGCGTGCCCCTCCGCCTGGTGGAAGTCACAGTACGGCAAATCTACCCTGACTCTTCTCCTTCCCTGGCGGTTCCTCCTCTGCCTTCGACCAATCTCCATTGCTTGCTGTGGTGGGGGTAGGAGCTGGCTCGGGGCTTGCCTCTGGAAGTTGAACCTCCCTTGGCCCCCATGGAAGTTTCCCCCATCTTGGATGTAACCTCTTCCCGGGCCCTGTACGGGTCCTCCCTGCTGCCTCCAACCTGGCTCTGGACCCTCCTGAGCTCTCCGCTCCTCTCTCATTCTTCCTTCCTGAGGTCTCGAGCCACCTTGCTCCTTTGCCTACATCTCTGTTAGCTTTGCCAACTTCTTGACAAATGCCGGGTTGGCTGCCTCCATGGCAGTCTCCTCTGCCGCCCTTTCTATCAGCTCCTCGAAGGAAAGGAGGGCCTTCCGGGTCAAGCTCATCTTGAAGAAGCACTCCTTCAGCCCAACGGTGAAGGCCATCTGGAGAGCATACCCTGGCATCTCCTGGACCTCCAAGATCTCCTCTTGGAACCTGTCTACGTAGCGGGCCAGCGACTCCTCGGCCCCCTGCCTTATCAAGAAGATGGACTCAGGACTCCTCCTCCGCTTCTTGGAGGTGGAGAAGCGGAGCTGGAAGCTTCGGCTCAAGTTCTCGAACCCATAGATCGACCTCGGAGGGAGTTGATGGAACCAGTCCCTTGCCTTCTCCTTCAGCGTGATCGCAAAGAGGCGACACTTGAAGGCAACCGTCATCGGCCTGATGGAGACGGCATCCTCGAACCACTGCAGATGCTGGACGGGGTCATCCTTCCCTGTATAGTAAGCCATGTCTGGCTCTCTGAACCCCTCGGGAACGGGAGCTGAGATGATCAGCTCGCTGAAGGGTGACCCCCTAAGGGGTGGTCTCGCCACCTCCACTCGCGCACCCTGCTCGCCTGGGAGGTTGGCACTTACCGGGCTAGAAAACAACTCCCGGCCGGTGAGGTCTCGCTCGACCCCATATCCCATCCTCTCCTTCCCTGGCCTTCTTCCTGGTGCACCTCCTTCTCCCCCCGCTGGGGTCATCTCGCGTAGACCCCTGGGAGTCGACTCGTCGAGGGGGGAGATAGCTCCTGGGGGTTTGGGTGGAGCTGCCACCCTGAGGAGCAATGCTTCACAACATCTCCATGATACCCTGGATGGAGGCCATGAACTCTTGCCTCCCCACAAAGGGTCCTGAGCTAGGGAGCTCGCCGAGATCATCACTACCTCCCTGACCTCCAGTCATGACTCTCTCCCGAGATCTTCTGTGCTGGTCACTCTCCACGCTCACCGCACCAAAGTGTTGAAGCCAAAATTGACCTCTGTGGAGTTCGGGGTCCCTGGAAAGGGGTGACCTCACACCTACTACACCCGGAGGAACGTCACGGACCAAAGATCAAGAAGCTAGAAACAGACCCTCGGCTCTAGCGCGGAGGTCCCACCTCACACCCGGAAGGCTACCTGAGCACTTCCCCTCCCTTGCCAATGCTCGAGCTAGGGTGCCTTGAAGAGCTCTCTCAACTCTACCAAGAATAAGCTAAGAGAGGAGAAAACTAAGAAAAAGCCTCCTCTCCAAGGCACCCAAGGGGGTCTATTTATAGTTTTCCAAATTCCATGGGCCAAAAATGATCAAAATACCCCTACGGCCAAAAGGCCTCGAGCCAATAGGAAACCGCCACGCCGGGGGGTAGAGAAGGAAAAACGCGTCACCTAAAGCAAATAGGGGACCCACCCTGCGGGACGGGGCGAGACCCGGCCTGGGGGCCGGCCTCGCCCGGCCTACCCGCCGGGCTGGGCGAGACCCGGCCTGGGGGCCGGTCTCGCCTGGCTGCCCGCGGGGCTGGGCGAGACCCGGCCTGGGGGCCGGTCTCGCCCGGCCTACCCGCCGGGCTGGGCGAGACCCGGCCTGGCGAGACCCGGCCTGGGGGCCGGTCTCGCCTAGTTGCCCGCGGGTCGTGGCGAGACCCAGCCCGAGGGCCGGTCTCGCCCGGCCTACCCGCCGGGCTCGGGGCTGGTCTCGCAGGCCTGAGGGGAAAAAAGGGGGAGGGGGAGGGCCTGCTGATCCCGCCTCCACACCCAATTGGCCCGGGCGGGTGCCTACCAACCTGCCGCTCTCACACTCCAACTAAGGGGCCGCTGGGGGAGGCCGATTTCTCCTCCCCCTACTAGTATGTTTCCAAGCTAGAGCCAAAATTGGCCACCGAGAGTGCAAAATACTCAAAAAACTTAAAAACTAAGCACGCCTCATTTAGGGTCCACTCTTCGCGAATACGGGGTTTTACACGCACATGCTACGTCCGTGCTCGATGCACTCGGGCGGCCTTCGGCCGCATCAGGCGGGCTTTGCCCGCCTGCGCACGGCCTTCGCCCGTGCTTGATGCTTCGGGAGGTCTTCGGCCGCATAGAAGCAGGTTTCGCGCGCTTCTACGCAATTCACCATCTCGGTGCGGCACCAGCCACTCGCGGACCACGAAGCACTATGGTTATTTGATTTTGCTCCGGTGAGCCGCAAGTGGAGGGTGTAGCGCCGAGAAGGTGTATTGCGTGGAAGCGGGCAAAGCCCGCTTCTATGCGGCCGTAGACCACCCAAAACATCAAACACGGACGAAGTCCGACTTATGCGGTCGAAGGCCGCCCGAGAGCATCTAGCACGGACGTACCCCGTGCGAAGATGGTTATATTAAATATATTTATAATATATATATATATAAATAATAATTATAAATACAATATAAATAATATTATATATAAATATATAATAATTATTATATAATATAAATAATATTATATATTAATAATATGTAATATAATAAAAATAAGATTATATTAATATATAATATAAAAATAATATTATCGAACTTAGGACTTAGAGGATTATTAAAGCGGGGAGAGGAGGAGGAGGAGGAGGGGGAGGAGGAGGGGGGCAGGCCAACCACCGGACACGGGCGAGCCCGGTGGGGGGGGGGGGGGGGGGGGGGGTTGGAGCCGAACCGGCAGGGCCACCACCGTCGGTGGCCCTGCCCGTGAGCCCCAAACCGGGAGCTCAGGGGTAGGGCCACCACCGTCGATGGAGTTGCCCGTGAGCCCCAAACCCGGAGCTCACGGGCAGGGCCACCGACGGCGGTGGTCCTGCCGGTTCGCCTTAGGCCGTCCCCCGCTGGGGTCGCCGGCGTTCGGCGACTCCGACGGTAGGGTCCGGTGAGGGAGCCGCCGCCTACACCGGCGGCGGCCGGCTGAAATCGAAATTTTTTTAAATAAGATGGCGGAGCTGCTAGGGCATTTTTGGAATACCAAAAGTAACGAATAGGGGCTGTATTGTAGATCTCCAACGTTCGCTTATATACTAGTATAACACACACACACACACACACACACACACACACACACACACACACACACACACACACACACACACACACACACACACACACACACACACACACACACACACACGAGTGACAGGTACGGGCCTCCGGCCCGATGGCCACGCGCTACAGTATTCGCCCGCCCCCGGCGTAACGGTTAAGCCTCAGTTTTTATAAATATATTTTTTTTTTAACCTAATATATTTTATCTTTAATGAATAAAACAATTTAAAAATTAAAAAAACAAATATTATATATTATTAATGATTAAATTTATATAATATTATTATTTATTAAAAATATGTATTATTTATTAATAATATGTAGGCGGGTGAACAGTGGCGTGAGTACTGTTTGCCCGCCTGTTATTTAATGAATATTTATTATATATATTATTTATTAATAATATATATTTGTTGGGTACATTGGAAAATGTGTACCAGATTTAAAGAAGTCTCACCCTACTCAATGATATGCATCAAGGTGTATTTGATGTATTTTGAGTTTATATGTGCAAGTTAAGTAATTGCAGGAAATGCAGAAAACTTTCTAAGTCCATGTGTCGACACCTAGAGAAGCAATGTCGACACTTATGAAGGCTTGTGTCGACACTCGAGAAAAGCTGTGTCGACACTTGAAGTTAGTTGTGTCGACACCAGGAAAGGCTTTGTCGACACCAGAATAAATTGTGTCGACACCAGGAGGGAGTGTCAACACACAGAGAAGCATTGTCGACATCAACTGTGTCGACACCGAGAGGCAGTGTCGACACACAAGAATACTTAGTCGACATCAAATGTGTCGACACACAGAGGCAGTGTCGACACACAGAAGTATTTATCAACATCAACTGTGTCGACACACAGAAGTATTTATCAACATCAACTGTGTCGACACACAGGACTTGTGTTGCCACACAACAAAGCTTTAACAAAGTTAAAGTAAAGAAGTACTTGTGTCGACACAAAGGAGATGCGTCGACACACAGCAAGTTTCAACAAAGTTAAAGAAAAGAAGGCTTGTGTCGACACACAGAATCAGTGTCGACACATTCTAAAGAAGCTGTGTCGAGAAGCTGTTACAACAACAAAAGGAGTTGTGTCGACACCACCAAGGCATGTGTCGACACTTAGTCCACTTGTGTCGACACTTAGTCTACTTGTGTCGACACATGATGAAGATCAGTCTCGAAACTTTCAGACAAAGACAGTATTTCAAGAAGTGACTGGATGACTTGACAACTGCCATTTCTAATCGGTCTACTGCAACTGTCAAAGCTGTCAGAAGTTTGTTAGAAACTGGATCAGCCGGTTACCATGGAGGAAGACTATACAAAGGCTTTCTCCTTCAACAAAAAGTGACAAGTAACAATTTAAGAAGAAGATTGAAGATCTACACAGAGATCTAACAACACAAAAAGAAGAAGACCTTCGACAGAAGATCTAAGAAGTTGGAGAGAGAGAGCTCCATCTAAGAAGAGCAGTTGCTGAACCAGGCTGCCAAGAAAGATTCAGATTGAGATCTGAATCTCAAGTCAGAAGCTGATTGAAGATCAACTTCTCAAGAGTTCAACCCTACTGAGTTCAGATTCATGAAGCTTTGAAGAAAGCTAAGAGAGGTTGTGCTCTGCCATCAGGTTCTTCCAAGAACTGATCAAGAATCCATCCATCCCTTCTCTCTCTACCTGGGTGGTGGTAAAATACTTTGTAAACACTATTTTCTGTAGGATCTATTCTAGATCTGAGCTGTAAGCCTATTCTATAAAGGCTGAGTGTAGGAGAACATATTCTCTGAGTGGTAGGCCTTGTTGAAGGCTGAGGTAGGGCTGTGAGCCTGAGTTGTAGGAGATTGATATCTCTGAGTTGTAGGCCTTGTGTAGGCTGAGGTAGGGCAGATTGCCTGAGTTGTAGGAGCCTTGTTTGGGGTTCTGAGTTATAAGATCTGAGGATCTGAGGTGAACTGAAGAAGTTAGGCCGAATTTAGCACACTGCTAGATAGGCGAATGGGGAAAGTGGATGTACCCAGACCTTGGGGAACCACTATAAAAATCTGTGTGCAATCTGTGTTGTGATATTTTTGTGAATCTGTGTTGTGTTAGCTGTAACATTTACTGCTGCTAAGTAAACAACTGAATTGATTTGCTGCCTTAAAAGAAAAACAGGAATTACACCTATTCACCCCCCTCTAGGTGGTTAGACACTAATTCTTTCAAGTGGTATCAGAGCCAGGTTACTCAAAGAAGGACTTAGTAGTCTGAGTGAGATCCTTAAGGCAGATTCAAGAATTAAGAAAATGGGTTCAGGGGAAAATCATAAGGAACTAGGTTTTATGAAATTACCCATATGTAGAAAGGAGATATTTGACATCTGGAAAGAAAGGGTCAGGCTGTTTATGGAGGCTTCTGATTCAAGGATCTATATTACAGTCAAGGAAGGCCCTTATATCCCATTGAAGATTTCAATTTTGGATGCAAACCAAAGAATTACCAAGGATTTCTCAGAAATGACTAAAGATGAGATCATCCTGGCAAATATGGATAAGAAAGCCCAGAATATCATAGTTAGTGTCATAGATGATGCAACCTTTCAAAATGTGATTCACTACAAGATCTCCAAGGAAATGTGAGATATTTTAATAGTCTACATGGAGGGTTCTGAAGAAGTAAGACAAGATAAAAATCTATGCTAAACCAAGAATATGAAAGTTTCAGATAAGGAAAGTCTGACAGTATAACTGATTGTTATAAAAAGTTCTATAGGATTGTAAATGAGCTGATGTCCTATGGTAGAATATTCAGTACATATGAACTGAATGATAAATTTCTAAGATCCTTGACAAAGGATTGAGACACTAAGATTTGTGTCATTAGGGAAGTGGTCAAATTTGCAGATATCTCACCACCAACCTTGTTTGGAAAACTGCTGTCATATGAGATGCAGCTAATGGCAAGGAAAGAGGAAGAGAAAAGTGCAAAAGGTGAGCATAGGGAAAAGTTTGCGGCTTTCAAGGTTGAAGCCACTAAGAAAAATAGGAGGATGTCTCCATCACCTCCTAAGATTGTTGCTGAAACTGCTTCAGATAATTCAGACAACCAGAATTCAGACATCAGTGACTCAGATGAAGATTTTGCAGAATTTATAAGACAGTTTCAGAGATTCCTGAAGAAGAAGCAGTGGAAGTCTAAGCCTTCCACATCACAGCCTAAGGATGAGTATTATCAAAAGTGAAAGTCATCCAGGAAGGAAAGGAGCAGGTCAAAGACAAGAAAATCTATAACATCAAAGATAGTTTGCTACTGCTGTAATAGGACTGGACATGTTGTGGCTGAGTGTTTAGATAAAAGAAAAGAGACTGCAGATAAAAAGAAGAGTCAACACCAGAGCAAGAAGGAGAAATTTTTTGTTGCTAAGAAGGAGAAGAGCTTGACATACCAATCTACTTCAGAGTCAGAATTTGAAGCTAAGACTTACATTGGTCTATATGCAGCAGATGAAGAAGAATAGTTTCTCCAGGTGCTGAACTCTATATATGAACAAGAAGACCATCAGTGCAAGGGACTGATGGCTGTGTCAGAAGAAAATAAATGTCAGGATCAGCCTGGTCCTAGTGAGGTACAATGTATTTCTAGAAATTCAGATTGCAGTACTGAGTCAGAGTCAGCTACATATGCATTAAGTGATGTGAATGGGTCTGAGTCTGAAGGAGATATTCATCAGCTGATAGATGAATATGGAGACTTGTTGCAGTCACTTAAGAAGAGCAAAAGCCTGGCCAAATCTCAGGCTAAGGAAATTGCAGATCTTAAGATGGCTGCATTAGATTCAGAGAAGTTACTGGATCAAAAACTGAATGAGATGGCCAGACTGAAAAACATTACTGTTATTCAGATGGGTACTATCACATTTAAGAATGATCAGATTAAAAATCTGGAGAATAGACTTCAAAAAGAAAAGGAGATAGTAGCTAGTTTTTCTAAACCAAAATCTGTATTACCCTTGATTGATGAGTTTGTGTCTCAAAAGGGTAAGGCTGGGTTAGGGTTTAAGAAAACTGCATGGACTGCTAGGTCCAAATCTAAAGGCAAAGCTCCAACACAAAACAAGAAGCCTGCTATAAATAATTCAGCTAGGGTTGTACCTAAACAAAGGTATAACAAGTTTGAGTGTTGGTGTTGTGGCAAGGTAGGCCACTTTGCCTTAGATTGTTGACACAATTCCAGTGTCAAGGAGAGTAGCAATCTGCCTGCTAGAAGAGCTACAAGCAGATTTGTTAAAGTTCAGACTAACTTGCACCAAGGACCCAAAAGTCATTTGGGTTCTAAGGTTAAGTAATCTGTGTTGCAGGTGAGTCCAAGTGGCCATGCCCCTATATGATACTTGGACAGTGGTTGTTCCAGGCACATGACTGGAATAAGGGGGTTGCTGAAGGTCTACACACCTATCATGCATGGCCCTAAAGTAACCTTTGGTGGTTCAGAAAAAGGAATCATCAAAGGATTTGGTAACATTTCTAATAACCAGATTACTATTTCTCAAGTGGTCTATGTGAAGGGTTTGAAACACAACCTTATAAGCATAAGTCAGTTGAGTGATTTAGGATATGACATTTTATTTTTTAAGAATGGATGTCATATCAAAAGGTCAAGTGATCAAAAAGTCATATTGACAGGATATAAAAAGAGAAATGTTTATTGTCTTAACTTTGAGTGTGAAAACAATGTTTCTCCTATTTGTCTTGTAGCTGATGAGAGAGCCTCTCATTGTGTTAAATGACATAAAAGGCTGACCCATCTTAACTACAAGACTATTGGCCAACTCTTTAGGAAAGAGTTAATGAGGAATGGTCCTCAAGTTAAGTGTATAAAGGTTGGGATATGCTCAGCTTGTCAAAAAGGCAAGCAGACCAAATCCTCCTTTCATAGCCTTGAAAACAAGGATTCAGTGAGGTGTCTATACCTCTTGCATATGGATCTATTTGGTCCTATGCCAGTTCATAGTCTAGGTAGGAAGGTATACACTTTTGTGGTGGTAGATGACTATTCTAGATATTCCTGGGTGTTCTTTCTGAGACAAAAATCTGAAACCCCAACTGTCTTATATAGTTTTGTTAAACAAATTCAGAATGAGTTGAACAGTACAGTGGTCAAAATCAGAAGTGACCATGACACTGAATTTCAGTCTGAAAGTATGACAAGACTATGTGAAGAATTTGAGATTTTTCAAGAATTTTCCTCACCTAGAACACCACAGCAAAATGATATTGCTGAAAGGAAGAATAGAACACTGATTGAGGCTGGTAGAACTCTATTGAGTGACACTTCTCTCCCAGAATATTTCTGGGCTAAGGCAGTAAACACTGCATGTCATGTGATCAATATGACTTCTATCACCAAGAGACACAAAAAGACTCCATATGAGATTGTGAAGGGCAGAAAACCAAACTTATCCTATTTTAGGATCTTTGGTTGCAAGTGTTATATACTTAACAATGACAAGTATTATCTAACTAAGTTTGCTGTCAAATCCCAGGATGAGATCTTTGTTGGGTACAACAATAATAGTAAGACTTATAAAGTCTATAACTTGATTACTCAAGTTGTAGAAGAGTCAATACATGTAGTCTTTGATGAAACAAGACTGATTAACTGTGAGTTGCCAAGTAGTGCTTGCAGTTCTACAGGTATAAATGAGAGAATGAACAAGCTTACCATTACAGAAGATTCTACTGCAAATCAGGAAGTGGAAAATGGTGGCTGCTGTCCAGGGGGAGTACAAGACTCTCCAGATGCTGAAGAAAACCAAGAGGTGCAGCTTAACGAAGAGGCTGGAGGTGTTCAACCTGAAGATAGACTACCTCCAGTTAATAGACACTTAAAGGATCATCCAGCAAATCAGATAATTGGTGATCCAAGACAGAGAGTGCAAACAAGAAGCAGGAATCTAAGCACAGTTCTTTGCTCCAGCTTCCTATCTCAAGTGGAACCAAAGAAATTTGAAGAAGCTGTTCTAGACCCACATTGGATTGATGCCATGCAAGAGGAGCTGAATCAGTTCAGAAGATACAAGGTCTGGAAGTTAGTTCCTAAACCAAAAGACCACAACATCATTGGAACAAAGTGGATCTTTAGGAACAAATTTGATGAGAATGAGATCATTGTGAAGAATAAAGCAAGACTTGTTGCAAAATGATACATGCAGGAAGAGGGTATTGATTTTGATCAAACCTTTGCCCCAGTAGCAAGACTGGAAGCAATTAGGATGTTCCTTGCTTATGCAACATATCAAGGTTTCAAGGTATTTCAAATGGATGTAAAGTCAGCATTCCTAAATGGAAATCTAAAGAAAGAAGTCTATGTAGAGCAGCCCTCAGGTTTTGTTGATCCTCTCAAACCTGATTATGTTTATAGACTTAGGAAAGCATTGTATGCGTTGAAATAAGTCCCAAGGACTTGGTATGAAACCCTGTCTAGTTTCCTCATTGAGAATAAATTCTCAAGGGGGAAAATAGACAAGACTCTATTCCTAAGAGAATCCAAAGGAAAGATTCTCCTAGTTCAAATATATGTTGATGACATAATATTTGGGTCTACTGAAAGTAATCTTTGCAGAACGTTTGCAAAACTTATGCAAGAAAAATTTGAAATAAGCAGTATGAGGAAACTTAAGTTCTTCTTGGGTCTCCAAGTAAGACAGACTGAAGATGACTTGTCCATATCCCAGTCTAAGTTCACCCTGGAGTTAATTAAAAAGTATGGTATGGAATCATCCACTACCATGAGAACTCCTATGGGGACAAGTGTGTCTCTTAGCAAAGAGGATGCAGGGAAACCTGTAGATGAAACATTGTATAGAGGGATAGTTGGCTCCCTCCTATATCTGACTGCTAGTAGACCAGATATCATGTATGCTCCATGTGTCTGTGCTAGGTACCAATCCTGCCCTAAAGAATCTCATCTGACTGCAGTAAAAACGATTTTGAGATATCTTAAGGGCACACCTTATCTAGGCCTTTGGTACCTAGGAATGGAGATTTTCTACTGACAGGCTATTCAGATGCAGATTTTGCAGGTTGCAAGGAAGATAGAAAAAGTACTACAGGCACCTGTCAATTTCTAGGTGGAAGACTAGTGTCTTAGAGCAGTAAGAAGCAGACCAGTGTGGCAATTTCCACAGCTGAGTCAGAATATGTGGCAGCAGGAAGTTGCTGTGCACAGCTGTTATGGATTCAACACCAGTTAGAAGACTATGGTATTCAAGTAAGTAGAACACCTTTGCTTTGTGATTCTACAAGTGCAATTTCTATTACTAATAATCCTGTTTCACATATTAGGACTAAGCACATAGAAATTAGATACCATTTTTGTAGAGAACATGTAGAGAAAGAGGACATCTCACTAGAATATGTCAAAACAGATTATCAAATTGCTGATATGTTTACTAAGCCTCTAGATGAAACTAAATTCAATAAGTTTAAAATTGAATTAGGAATGTTGAACATAGATTAGTTTAACAAAATTGGCTAAGTAAAATGGTGTCGACACAAGTAGTTGTCTGTGTCGACACATAGAAGTGGTGTTGACATTCCAGAGAAATGATGTCGACACATCTAGAAAATTGGTGTCGACACTTCATAGAAGTAGTGTCGACACATCCAGAGTAGGTGTCGACACATCCAGAGTTGGTGTCGACACTTAGGTTCTACACAGATTTCGTCGAGTGGAGTATCGACTAATCGTCGAGCGCAGATGTATAAGTGTCGACACATAAGTTCTGTCGACTATATTGGTGTCGACACATTGTAGTCAACACCGTTGTCGAGACTTAAGTAGTCAGTGTCGACACTTTTCAACTGTGTTGACACATTTAGAGGATTTTGACGTGCCTTTTCACCTTCGTTTTTAGAAAGGTATAAATAGGTCCACAATATTGTTTGTCGACACGCACTCCATAGTTTCGTGACCAAACCTTTGTGTCGACAAATTCTCTAATCTAAATTCAAGATTTCTCTAAACCCTAAAGGCGCCAAAGATCGACGATAATGTCAATGAAGGATATGAGCTAGTACGCAATGCATTTGACCATGCGGAACCAGAAATTCAAGCTGTAGTAACCCTAGTTGCTGAGAATGGGTTGGAGTTTCTAGTCTCTGAACCAACAAAGATTTGGAAGAAGGAAATCCTAGAATTCTATGGCGCTGCAACTTTAGATTTGACTGGACTAAAGATCAAATCAATAGTTCAGGAAGCTAAAGTCAAACTTACTTTGAAAAGCTTGAGAAGAACTCTTCAACTACCAAGAACTCAAGAAGAGGAAGATGTACCTGCATCTAAGACAAGGGAAACACTTCAATGGTGTGGATTGAATCCCACCTTGAATATTGGAGCTGCCATGAACAGAAAAGGAATGAATCAGCAAGGCAAATTTCTTTCAGAAATAGTTGGCAAAGTCATTCTCTGCAAGCCAGGGGGACATGATAGGATTTCTGCCTACATGTTCAGCCTGATGACAAGGATCATCTACAAACTAAACACTGACTGGTCAGCAGTGATGTTTTAAAAAATTAAGGAGAGTATTCAGAAGCCTAATCTAGGAAGGATAATGAGTCTGTACTTGCCTGGAACCATTCCTGAAGTAATGGAACAAAGTGCTGGTTCCAAGATTAATCATATGAGAAGGATGGACATCAGGATTATCTCAAGGTGGGAGAGGGTGTTAACTAAGGACATGCATACTCCAGAGATGGAAACACCTACACAGAGGAAGCAAAAGAAAGCCAAAAGGGCTCCTGCACCTTCCAGTAGTTCAGAGGAGCAAGAGACTCAGGGGGAGAAAGAAGATTTTGAGGGGGAGCAAGTTAATCTTGAGGAAGTACGAGTTGATCTTGAGGGAGAGAAAGTAGAGTCTCAGGGGGAGAAACCAAGAGCTGAGGAGAAGCAAAGGACTCAGGGGGAGCTACCTAAGACTGCACAGGACTTGCCTCCTAGTCCAAAGGATAGAGTAAATATAGCCATTACCTCTGATTCTGAGGATGCAGCTGAGGTTCAAGCTAAGAAGAGGAAGCTTATGGTCTTCAAAAGGAGAAGCCAAAGCTACAAGAAGGCATTACAAACAGTTGCTTCTCAGCCTGCCCCAACAATTGATTACAATTCATTGTTAGTATCCATGCAAGTGAAGTTGGATGAACAAAGGATTGCAATGGAGAAGTATATGGATGAGACACACAAAGATCTCCAATTCTCCTTGGCTCAAGACATAAAATCTATAAGGTTTGAAGTTAATCAGCATAAGAAGGAGATGACTGAATATTTCCATAAGGGTGGAAATGCTGTGGTTTTCCTAGCCACACACCAAGAGAAAATCAAGACACAAGTTGATGATATAGCTCTTAAGTAAGGCTATGTCATAGAAAATCAGATTAGGATGAATGATAATCTGACTGCATCCCATAATGCAATTGTTACAGAACTGAAAAATGTTGCAACAGCCCAGCCTGCTGATAAGTCTAAAGCCAAGACAGAGTTTGATAAGGACTTCCAGGAAGGCATAACTGCTGTCAAAATAGCTATTGAGCTCTCTTAAAAAACTATTTCTGGCCTGCTGCTCAAGTTAAAGGGTTTTTATAAAGATGGTGTTAAGTTTTTGGATGAACAAATCAGATTTCAGAAGAATGACCTTAGGGATCATGTGACCAAAGAAGTCATAAAGGGGGAGAGAGTATTAGTCAAAGCTGGATCTGACCATGCTAAATGGATTTCCAATAGCATCAGTGCCACACTTGGATATCCACCCCTGTGTGATGATGACAATGTGGCTGAATCTGGAATACACCCTGCTGGTTTTGGAGGTGAGCAAGCTGAAGTTGCTCAAGTTATCTATCCTCCAGCAGATTCTGAGATGATACATCATGAAGTACAATCTATGTACAGTCCTCCTGAAGGTAATAGAAATATTATTCTTGAGAAAGTAGATAAGCCTGTGCTAGAGGTAGTATTGAAAGAGCATGAAACTCTATTATCCAAGAAGAGATTCAGAGAACAGGCAGAGTTAAAGCCAGATTTTGAGCAGTGGAGCCCAACATCTAGGAATATCATCCTGACTGCTTGAAAATTTGCGAAGGACAATACCCTAGATAGGGGTAAATGGTACTCTGCACAAGAATGACAAAAGCATAAGGCCAGACAAGAAGCCATAGTTCAGTACAGAAGAAAGACAAAACTAGGGAAGCTACCTCCTAATGCTCAGGAGCCTAGCAAATATTTCCCTAAGCATTTTCATTACTTTGAAAGGCAAAAAATAAGGGCTGAAGAGCTCAAGAAGAAGGATCTAAAGGGCAAGAAGCCTGCTGATGACACTGATGTTCCTGTACAAGCTAAAGTCCAATCAGGCAAAGGAATTATCATCAAGGAGCCAGAGCTGCCTTAGATTAGTTTTACTAGATTTTATAACATTGTAATCTTTTGTGTTAAAATCTATGTAAAATTTTGTTAAAGAAAGTATTGGAAGTTGAAACAAAATTATAATGAATGCTCATTGTGTTAGCATACTTATTCTGTGATGAAATATCTTTTATGTTTTGTTTTAAGTATTTACCCTGTCATATAATGTTGTTATACATCATATTGCGTATTTGTTATGAATGGTGTATATCATTGACTAAGGATTATGAGTTCTCCAAATAGGGGGATGTTGGGTACATTGGAAAATGTGTACCAGATTTGAAAAAGCCTCATCCTACTCAATGATATGCATCAATGTGTATTTGATGTATTTTGAGTTTATATGTGCAGGTTAAGTAATTGCAGGAAATGCAAAAAAATTTCCAAGTCCATGTGTGGACACCTAGAGAAGTAATGTCGACACTTATGAAGGCTTGTGTCGACACTGGAGAAAAGCTGTGTCGACACTTGGAGTTAGTTGTGTCGACACCAGGAAAGACTTTGTCGACACCAGAAGAAATTGTGTCGACACCAGGAGGTAGTGTCAACACACAGAGCAGCATTGTCGACATCAACTGTGTCGACACCGAGAGGCAGTGTCAATACACATGAATATTTAGTCGACATCAAATGTGTCGACACACAGATGCACTGTCGACACACAGAAGTATTTGTCAACATCAACTGTGTCGACACACAGGACTTGTGTCGACACAAAACAAAGGTTTAACAAAGTTAAAGTAAAGAAGTACTTGTGTCGACACAAAGAAGATGTGTCGACACACAGCAAGTTTCAACAAAGTTAAAGAAAAGAAGGCTTGTGTCGACATACAGAATCAGTGTCGACACAATCTAAAGAAGCAGTGTCGAGAAGCTGTTACAACAACAAAAGGAGTTGTGTCGACACCACCAAGGCATGTGTCGACACTTAGTCCACTTGTGTCGACACTTAGTCTACTTGTGTCGACACATGATGAAGATCAGTCTCGACACTTTCAGACAGAGACAGTATTTCAAGAAGTGACTGAATGACTTGACAGCTGCCATTTCTAACCGGTCTACTGCAACTGTCAAAGCTGTCAGAAGTTTGTTAGAAACCAGATCAGCCGGTTACCATGGAGGACGACTATAAAAAGGATTTCTCCTTCAACAGAAAGTGATAAATAACAATTTAAGAAGAAGATTGAAGATCTACACAGAGATCTAACAACAAAAAAAGAAGAAGACCTTTGACAGAAGATCTAAGAAGTTGGAGAGAGAGAGAGCTCCATCTAAGAAGAGCAGTTGCTGAACCAGGCTGCCAAGAAAGATTCAGATTGAGATCTGAATCTCAAGTCAGAAGCTGATTGAAGATCAACTTCTCAAGAGTTCAACCCTACTGAATTCAGATTCAAGAAGCTTTGAAGAAAGCTAAGAGAGGTTGTGCTTTGCCATCAAGTTCTTCCAAGAACTGATCAATAATCCATCCATCCCTTCTCTCTCTACCTGGGTGGTGGTAAAGCACTTTGTAAACACTATTTTCTGTAGGATCTATTCTAGATCTGAGCTGTAAGCCTATTTTATAAAGGCTAAGTGTAGGAGAACACATTCTCTGAGTGGTAGGACTTGTTGAAGGCTGAGGTAGGGCTGTGAGCCTGAGTTGTAGGAGATTGATATCTCTGAGTTGTAGGCCTTGTGTAGGCTGAGGTAGGGCAGATTGCCTGAGTTGTAGGAGCCTTGTTTGGGGTTCTGAGTTGTAAGATCTGAGGATCTGAGGTGAAGTGAATAAGTTAGGCCGAATCTAGCATACTGCTAGATAGGCGAATGAGGAAAGTGGATGTACCCAGATCTTGGGGAATCACTATAAAAATCTGTGTGCAATCTGTGTTGTGATATTTTTGTGAATCTGTGCTGTGTTAGCTGTAACATTTACTGATTCTAAGTAAACAACTGAATTGATTTGCTGCCTTAAAAGAAAAACAGGAATTACACCTATTCACCCCCCTCTAGGTGGTTAGACACTAATTCTTTCAGTATTATTAATTATTAAAAAATAGTACCGCTTTTGTTTATAGTCCCACACTGCTAGTAGAGATGATAATTTTGGATTTATATAGTTGTTTTCGTAGTCTGTTTGAAATCAATTGGGCTGGCAGACTTTGGGGCTTGCGATCTTGGCGTGCTGGCGGGAATATCGAGCCTCGTGTCCATTTTAATAGTTTTATCTGTGTTTAAATATTATTAGTGGAGAGGCTTTCCTGTTTGAAAACTAAAACAAAATGGGCTGGGCTAGATTTGAGCCGAGCAATTTTTTCAAAGTTAGGAGGATAAAATAGTAATTTCACCTCGTAGGGTAGAAGATCTACTAAATTCTTATGTTTAGGACACCCTATTATCCCAGGTTTAGGAGTCCTATGAAAATGTAAATGGATGGTTGTGATTCATTGATTTGATCGAACGGTTGAGATCTTGTGATCTAACCAGATCAACGGACTGAGATTGTTAGATGTAATTTTAAAACATAGCTTTTAAAAACAATCCATATTTCTTTATATTCATACTATCTTAAAAGATATATGATGGTCTGCCAATAACGTGAGTTCGAAAATAGGGGGAAAATAGGTGGCCGTCAGATTTAACTCCTTTAATCCTCAATCGTTGGATCTTGGGCTGTAAATATCGATTATAGTTTGCATATAAAAAAAACCCAAAAAACACTCAACTTTCTCTCTCCTAAAACCCGCACAGCAAAACCACACCCCCCGTCGAATTTCGGCCTTCCCCACCACCGACGGCGGAGCCGCCGGCGGCCTGACCGCAGACAAGGTCTTGTGGCACGGGCGGGCGAAGCCCGCCGTCGCCGGACGAGTACTGTGGCGCGTGGCCATCGGGCTGGAGGCCCGTGCCAGTCACTCGTATAGTATATATATATATATCTTTATTATATAATACAATATGCATACTTGGATGACACCATGAAATGCATCTGAACCGTCCGATCTCCAAACAATTGTTTTTGGCCGTTGGATCTATACATGCTGGCCTGCCATTATCCATATCCTAAAAAGGAGTACTGTTCATTCTGCTTTCACCCACGATACCCGCCCCTCCCGCATCCCGCCACCCACGGGCTCACCCCGCCGCCGGCGGCAGAGCCGCCGCGGCCTGCCCGTCGCCCACCGGCGGGTTCGCCGCCCTCCGGCGAACCCGCCGGGGGTTGTCCGGCGGCGAGCGGGCAGGGCCACCACCGCCCTCCAGTGGGCGGCGGGCAGGCCGCCGGCGGCTCCGCCGGCGGCGGCGGGGTGAGCCCGTGGGGGGCGGGATGCGGGAGGGGTTTTTAAATTTTTTTTTTAATTTAAAAGTTAATAAAATTATTAAATACTTTTTTTGTTTTTATAATTAATAAAATTATTAAAATGATTTTAAATACTTTTAAGCCCGCCGGGGGGCGGGTGAAACCCGCCGGGGGTGTCAAGCGGGCGAAGCCCGCCGGGGGGTCAAGCGGGTGAAGCCCGCAGCGACGCATCGAGAACGGGCGGAGCCCGTTCGTGTGTGTGTGTGTGTGTATATATATATATATATATATATATATATATATATATATATATATATATATATATATATATATATATATAATAATAAGTAAAGACCAAGCCCCAAGGCCTCTTTAACGGCTTCCACAGGTTTCGTTAGCGGCTTAGGACGGCGAACGATGTCCTGTGATGCGGATGAAATTTTCGAAAATCCCGTAGTTTCTAGCTTGCTGTGTGGCGGCTTGGCTGTGACCCTGCCAAATGGAACCAAAGGCTTGGTCATGTAACATCTGGGCTGCTTATAATACAATTTATCAGCCCCTGTTCATTCAAAATATGAAATATTTTATTTTGCCCACCTATTTTGACTCCCTTTATCAAACTTTATTTTCCGGATGCCTATCGTTTACTTGGCCCCCGATAATCCTCCTGTTCAATTGTATTCTCGGGCTTCGTTTGGCATGATATGATGGTGGCAGTCATGAACCGTCTGTTAGTGTCGCTCGAAGCATTCGACTGGTGATCTTTCTTTCTGCCCTAACGAGAGCCGACGTCCTTTTTTCTCCTTCCCGATCACTGGCGGCTTTTCCCTTTTATTTTTTCCCGAACACTTGCGGCTACAGGAAAAACGCAGAAACGGCGGCACTTGTTCTGCTTCTCCTTCACCATGTCGAACGGCGTTGTTCCTTCATGCTGCCCGATGCAATCACCAGCGGCCTTTCCTTTTCTTTCTTCCGATCAACAATAGCGCCGCAGTTATTCCTCCAAGGCGGCGGCTAAGTAACGATCGGGAGATTTTCTCCGATTGAAAATTGATACAGTGAAAAAAAACAAGAGACAGTTACGGGAGAACGACCGACGGGAGCTATGTAGCCCCAGGTCTTAAGTTTAGTAATAAACGGGGGTCTCTTAAACCAAAACTCTTAGGGCGTTATGCCTAACTTAGCATGAGAGACTTTCTTTAGAATGTTGTTTGCAGTTAAAACTGTTTCTCCCCAATAGACAGTGTACATGCTAGCAGTGAGGATGTAAATGTTTATTTTAACATTGAGTGACGTATAGGGTGGGTGAATAGGTCCAATTTAAATCTTGGCTACTTTTTGGATTCTGAGATTTACTTTTCTCTGTTTATTACCCCAGTCAGATAAAACAAGAAAAACTATTCAGCAATTTAAACAATCACAGCACAACAATCACAACACAGTACACACTGATTTATAGTGGTTCCCCAATTTATGGGTACATCCACTTTCCCCCTTCGCACATCTAACAATGAACTAGATTTGGCCAAACTCCTCCTTTCATTACTCAGATCCTCAGATCTTACAGCTCAGTGCCCAGCTGGCTCCTACAACTCAGACTATACAAGTCTTACCACTCAGATCACCAAGATCTGTTGGATATTGTATCCACAATAATCCTGATTTGAAGAAGAGTCCAGTCAAACTAAGATGAATTGAGGGTGTATTTGATACTGCTTTTTAGTTTTGTACTTGCAGTTTGACAATGTCAAGTATACACCAATGTCAGGTTACAGTGGGTCAGTAAACATAGGACTACACAATGTAATCCCTCATTGTGTAGGTCATCGTGTTGACTCACGTGTAATCTCTCTATCGGGGTGTACTTCTATCCCAAGTACAGGAGAAGGATCAAGGAAGGGTAATGACAAGAAGTCAGAAATGAAGAATTTTATCCAAGTAAAATTTGGCGAGTATTGTGAGTCATACACGTCGAATTCGACGAGTATCCCCTTGATACTCGCCAAATTCGTCATGTATGCTTCCCGATACCCGCCGAATTCGACATATATACTTAGGATAAATTCTCCAGGTTTCCAGAAATTGTCCAAGGCAAATTCGGCGAGTATCGCTAGTGATACTCGCCGAATTCGACGAGTATCCCATGCGATACTCGTCGAATAATTCGAAATAAACCGAATCTGCCTTCTGTTCAACGAACTCCGTTCGGCAAATTAACCATCAATTCGATGAATTAACCTTCCGTTCTATGAACTTCGTTTGACGTATTTGCTTATATCATTACATGATTCGGCGAGTATCATACCCGATACTCGATGAATCTCGCCGAATTTTCCTTGGCGTTTTTCCGATTTTTCTTCCTGGTTCGAAACTGACGGTCATGTACAATACATTTATAGGTTTCATTTTTGAAAATCTTTTATAGCCGTTTCATTTCGAATCCCTCTATAAATACTTAGAGTAATTTCAAAATGGACAAGGATCCAAAAAGCTAATTTCCAAAAATCAAAATCTCCTATTTCCCGAAAGAGTTTTATGTTGGTCGGCTACTATTTTCGCGAATCTTCTTCCGATCGGCCGCGACAATGAGCAATCTTCTTCGCCGACAACTTCGTTGACTGGATCGCTTCTTCGTTCAAGATCTGATTTACTCCAGTCCTTGTTTGTCGAAGATCGAGGTTCAAGATCCAAAGATTTCAAGTTTCTGAGTTCACCAAGAATCAACTTCCAACCTTCAAAGAACGTTGTATCAAGATTGGAATCGTGTGTTGTTGTCGTAACTATATTTTGAATATTGTAGGAGATGTTTTTCCGAGTTTTGTAGATCCGTTTGTGGATCAAGTGTGTAGATCCGTTTTGCGGATCAAGTTGTAGGAGAGTTTGTTTTCCGAGTGGTAGGAGCATCGTCTCCGAGGTGTAGGAGTTGCGACTCCGAGGTGTAAGATTTAAATAAATCTGAGTTTGGTGAAGTAGTCGAATCTGCCCTTCGTGGGAGATAGGCGAGGCGGGATAGTGGACGTACCCATCTCGGGGAACCACTATAAAATCTCTGCGTTTGTGTGTTTAATATTTTCGATTATTTTTATTCCACAAAAATACGCAAACTTCACCTATTCACCCCCTCTAGGTGATTTAGGTCAACACTAGTTACTTTCAAGTGGTATCAGAGGGAGGTTGGTCAAATAATATTAACACCTTGATCTAGCGTTCAGAGATTCCGCACTTTCACCATGGATCGAAACAAAGATATATCAACTATGAAGCTACTAGTGTGTACCAAGGAAAACTTTCCCATATGGAAAGAGCGAGTACGGTTCTTCATGGAAGCTGTTGATCCAAGGATCTTTCAGATAGTGGAAGAAGGACCTCAAATCCTGACACAGCCATCAATGATAAATCCTGCAATAATGATTCCAAAGAAGATGATGGATCTTACGAAGGATGAGATTGCCTTATTCTCCCTCGACAAGAAGGCGAAGAATATTATAGCAAGTGCAGTGGACGATTCCATGCTCCATAACTTATTCTACTACAAGTCTGCTAAAGATATGTGGGACTGTATTGTTATCCTGATGGAAGGTACTGATGAGGTGAGAGACGATCATAGATCATTGCTGAACCAGGAGTACGAATCCTTCAAGCAAGTTGCCGATGACTCCATTGTCGACAGTTTTGAAAAGTTCTTCAAGATTGTGAACGGTCTCCTGAATTACGGCCGCGTCTTCACTTATGGTGAACTGAACGACAAGTTCCTTAGATCCCTCACAAAGGACTGGGACACTAAGGTTGTCGCCATCAGAGAGTTTGGAAAGTTGCCCGAGAACGACCCTCAGAATCTTTTCGACAAATTGCTCTCCTACGAACTCCAAATGAACACCAAAAAGGAGGAGCAAGCCAATCGATCTTCTAGCAAAGAGAAGTCTACAACCCTAAAAGCAAAAGGTTCAAGAAAGTCTAGAGCTGTGTCACCAGTAAGGACATGAGCTCCAGACAACCCTGAAGACTCCGAGCCCAACACGTCGGGCTCCGAGCTGTCGGATGGAGAATTCTCTCTCCTCTCCAAGCAGTTCAAGAAGCTACTGAGCAAGAGAATACAAATGAAGAATATGTCATACTCTTCAGACTACAAAAGATCATGTATTGTGGTGATCGAACATCCAGAAGCTACAATAAAGAGGATAGGTACAAATCCAAACCGAACAAACAAGTTTCCTTTGACGTTGTTTGCTACTATTGTAAAACATTAGGTCACATGATCGCGGAGTGCCCTTACAAGAAGAAGGAGAGCTCCAGGAAGGATGAGAAGAGATCCTTCAAAGGAAAGAATAAAGAAGAAAAGAGCTTCGTTGCAAAAAAGTCAAAGACTCTGAGCGATAGTGACTCTCGTGAGTCAAGCTCGAAAAATGAAGAAGCATTCTTTGGGCTTATGGCTCAATCTGGTGAGGAAGCGGGCGACTCCGAGTAACATGGGAAGGTAAACTCGCACACCATTCTTTCCGAATTGGAAACTTCCTCGAATGGTCATGAAGACTACTCCTCTGATGAAAGGTAGTCCGAAAGAAAGTTAAAGAGATTGCCTCCCTCAAGGTAGTGGAAGCAAATCTGAAGGAAGAAATTGCACAACTACTTCCCCTCAGAGATGAAGTCCACTCCTTGAAAGTGGAACTCAAGGACTCGGCTGAGACGCTAAAGCTGGAAAAAAAGTATCTTGATAAGCTGTAAGAAAAGCTCACGGTGGAGAGAAAACTCATTGAGAACTACTCAAAGCCGAAGACTGTTATCCCTCTTATCTATGAGTTCTCAACTCAAAAGAAGGGTAGTGGTCTTGGCCACATCGATGGTAAGGGTAAGGCTGCCAAGAAGGCTACCACCAAAGAAAAGGGGAAGGCACCCATGGTTCAACCTTCGTTCAAGAAAGTAATCTTTCCCGCGAACAAGTTTGACCTTGAGTCGTCCTATGGTCATCATGCAATACCTACTTATGTAGAGGCCAAGACCAGATACCAGGGATGGACCCATCCCCGTGACTTTGGTGATATCGTGTTCAAAGCACCATATGAAGAGATTCAAATGAGGAGTTATGGTCCATATGTACATAGCCATAACAACAAGAAGACACGAAAAGCCAAATCTGCTGTGCCTAAGAAAAAAGAGATGCAACAACCTTGTGTATGCTGCAATAATGGGGCCTCTACCTCTAAGAATACTACCCCTGCTAGACCTCACATTCAAAGAGAAAAGAAGGAGTACAAAAGAAGGCACAACAGATTCGACTGTTGGTGCTGCGGCAAAATTGGTCATTTTGGCATAGATTGCTGGTATAACCCTGCCAATCTTGTAACTCCTAGAGCTAGCTATGCGAGACCGACCACTCACAAGGCTAATGTTCTTACGGGGATTAAGCTGACCAGGAACCAATGACCCAAATACGTTTGGGTTCCTAAGGTAAACTGATTTATTTTTGCAGGTATGTCCAAAGGCCAATAGAATGCCAATCTGGTACTTGGACAGCGAATGCTCTCGGCACATGACCTGGACAAGAAGCCTTTTGCGAGATTACACCCCAGTCAAAGACGGACCTAAAGTCATTTTTGGAGGTTCAGACAGGGGAACTACAAAAGGTTATGGTATGATATCCAACAGCGTTGTCTCTTTCATAGACGTTGCTTATGTTGAGGGATTACACCATAATCTTATAAGTATACGTCAACTATATGACAAAGGCTATATCATTGAGTTCTGCAAGGACAAGTGTTGGATAAAATCATCTACAAATTTGGTGATGGTCTTAACAGGCACTCGAAGCAGAAATATTTTCTGTTTAAATTTCATTTTGTTTAGACACTTCTACCCGAGTGTGTTTTATGACAAAAAGTAGCGCGTCTCTCTGTGACCAATGACACAAGAGATTAGCACATATTAATTTTAAACCCTTAAATATGTTATTTTCTCACAACTTAGTGCGTGATTCCCCCAACATTAAGTGCCTTAAAGAGAGTCCATGTCACTCCTGTCAAATGGGTAAGCAGACACGGGCTACCTTCAAGGGTATTGCTGAGAAAGATTCCTCTCGAAGCTTATAATTGCTTCACATGGAGTTATTCAGTCCTATGCTGATTCACAGCTTAGGAGGTAAGGTCTATACGTTAAAAATTGTTGATGACTACTCGCATTTCACTTGAGTGTTCTTTCTGAAACACAAGTTAGACACCTTCGACTCTTTCACTAATTTTGTCCGGCAAATTCAGAACGAATTGTACTTCTCGGTGGTCAAAATTAGAAGTGACCACGGAACAGAGTTTGAGTCTGGTGTCATGACAAAGTTTGTGAAAGTCAAGGTATCTTTCATGAGTTTTCCTCCTCGCGCACTGCACATCAAAATTGAGTGGCTGAGAGAAGGAACATAACCCTAATTGAAGTATGTACAACCATGTTGAGCGACAATTCTCTTCCGGAGTACTTCTGGGCTGAAGCAGTCAACATGGCTTGTCACGTGCAAAATATGGCACTCATCAACAAAAGCCATCGTAAGACCCTCTATGAGCTATTGAAGGGCAGAAAACCGACTGTGTCCTACTTTAGAATCTTTGGAAGCAAATGCTTTGTACTTAATACTGAGAAACATTACCGAACTAAGTTTAGTGAAAAATGTTTTGAAGGTATTTTTGTAGGATATAATAGCCATATTAATACATATAGGATTTTCAATAAGAAAACTCTGGTGGTAAAAGAGTCTATAAACGTTATATTTGATGAGACCAACCTGCTCTAAAGCAGCTCGTTTAGTGTTATTGGTGCAGATGCAGGTACCAGGTTCAAGGAACTTAGCTTGGATGATGCTGCCAAGGAAGAAGCTCCAAGCTCAGCTAAGCTTGTCGATCTAGGCTTGGTGGATGAGGAACCCATAGAGGAAGAATTGCCTCAACCTATAGAGGCGGCACTAGATGCTACAGAGCCTGCTGGAGGAAGAGAAAGGAACCTAGGGTTCTGACACCTACGAGATCACCCTGCTGATCAGATCATTAGAAATCTAGGCGACAGTGTGAGAACCAGAAGAGTTACAACTAACTAAATTTTGCATCTAAGTTTTTTGTCTCTGGTTGAACCAAAGAAGTTCGAGAAAGCGAAAAAAGATCCCTCTTGGATCATGGCGATGCAAGAGGAGCTCAACAAGTTTGAATGATGCAAAGTCTGGGAGCTGGTACCCAGACCAAAGGGGCAGAACGGGATGGGCACCAAGAGGATTTTCAGAAACAAGCTGGACGAACACGGAGAAATTATCAAGAACAAAGCCCGTCTTGTAGCACATGGATACAAACAAGAAGAGGGGATCGACTTCGACTAAACATTTGCTCCAGTGGCTCGGCTCGAGGCGATCAGGTTGTTTCTTGCATATGCTGCCCTCAAAGGCTCCACCGTCTACCAAATGGACGTGAAGTCAGCATTCCTCAACAGAAATCTGAAAGAGGAAGTATACGTAGTTCAACCCCCATGTTTTGTCAACTCTATATTCCCTGATTACGTATACTTTTTAAATAAAGAATTATATGGTTTAAAGCAAGCTCCCCGAGCTTGGTATGAGACGTTGTCTTGCTTTCTTCTTGAGAACAAGTTCACAAGTGGAAAGATAGACAAGACATTATTTCTTAGGGAAGTTAAAGGCAAGATTCTGCTAGTACAAATCTATGTCGATGACATTATTTTTGGCTATACAGAAGACAACATTTGCAAGAAGTTTTCCAAACTTATGCAAGAGATGTTTGAAATGAGCAGTATGAGTGAGTTGAAGTATTTCTTAGGACTTCAGGTGAAACAATCTGAATATGAAATTTTCATCTCTCAGACGAAGTTCACCGAGGAGATTCTTAAGAAATTTGGAATGGAGAGCGCATCCTCCATGCAGACTCCAATGGGTTAAACTTTGTCTCTGCACAAGGATGAGAAAGAGAAAACTTTTGATGAAACTAAGTACAGAAGCATAATTGGATCCTTACTCTACTTGACTGCCAATAGACCAGATATACTGTTCTTGACATGTGCTTGCACTAGATATCAGGTGAACACTAAGGAATCTCATTATGTCATTGCGAAGTGAATTTTAAGATACCTTAAGTGAAAGTTTTGATTTCAAGAACAACTAATCACCTAGAGGGGGGGGGGGGGGTGAATAGGTCAAATTCCAAAAACTTAGACAACTAATCGATTAAAAACACAACACAACAATCAATACCAGCACAATACAATACATATAATTTATAGTGGTTCCCCAATTGTTGGGTACATCCACTTTTCCCCTTCGCCTATCTAGCAGTATACTAGATTCGACCAAACTTCCTTCTATCTTTCTTAGATCCTCAGATCTTACAGCTCAGAGCCCAACCGGCTCCTACAACTCAGGCACAAGCCCTACAACTCAGATTACTAAGATCATACAACTCAAGTTTTTCCCAAGAACTCTACCTAGGTAGACTCCACACTCCTACAGCTTAGGCAATCATGCCCTACCTCAGTGTGATTCCACACACCTACAACTCAGGAAACTACTCCCCTACCTCAGCATTTATAATGCAAGCTTACAACTTAGGTCTTAGCCTTACCACTCAGATTCAGAATGACTCTTACAAGAAATATAAATGATGATGAATTACAGACACTAGAGAAAATTCTCTGTACCTATCTATCTGGCCTAAGCAGATATCAGCCCTAACTTCTTCTTCACAACAACAAAATGACATCGAGAACTTGAAATGATGCCCAACTTGTTCAGGAATCAACTAGCAGATGAATCTGCTTCTTCTTCTTCAGGAATATCTCCTGGTCTGGTGTAACGCCCCGAAACTCAAAAGAGCGACGGGAGACATTTTGGGCCAGTTTTGGGTTCTGGCAGGAGGCACACGGCCTGGAACACGGGCGTGTCCCAGGGCATGTCAGGCTTGTGTCGACACTCAGCCGGCGAAGTTGACATTTTGCTCTCGATGTTGTGTCGAGACAGGGCACACGGCCTGAGACATGGGCGTGTCTCAGGGCATGTCGCGCCCGTGTCGACACTCAGCCCGCGAAGTCGACACTCTGCGCTCGACGAAGTGTCGAGACATGGCACACGGCCTGAGACATGGGCATGTCTCAGGGCGTGTCGAGCCCGTGTCGACACTCGTCCCGGGGAGTCGACAAATTTTGCTCGACGAAGTGTCGAGACAAGGCACACGGCCTAGGTCACAGGCGTGTCCAAGGCCGTGTCGTGAGGTCGACGAACTTCGCTCGAAGAAGTGTCGAGAACGTGTACACGGCCTGGAGCCCAGGCATGTTCGAGTGGACACGGGTTAGGAAACAGGCGTGTCCTAGAACCCGTGTAGTTCTCAGGTTGTTTTCCGGATAAATCGATGGAGGTACACGGCCGACCACACGGCCGTGTCAGGTGGAACACGGGCGTGTCAGGTCGAACACGGGCGTGTTCGATGCCCGTGTGTTGTTCCAGGCGCGTCGATTTTGACGGCGAATGAGGCACACGGCCCTGGACACGGGCGTGTGCCAGGCCGTGTTCGGTCCAAATTGTACATTTCAGGCCCGAATCAAAGCCGTTCGTTTCTTTAATTGGTGATCCAATGGCTGGGGGTTGTTCCTGATGGGATATACCCGGGATTGGACCTTTGAAACCCTCACTTTTACTTGAGTGGTTATCTTTCTAAAGTATAGAGAGAGAGGAGAGCCAAGGAAGGAAGAAGAAGCTAGATCCGGCCATTGGAGGAGCTTCGAAGCTCCAAATCGCGAGCCGACTCCGGATCCATGGAGGTGAAGAGAGTGCAGTGCTTTTCATCCGCTTACTTTTCCATGGCACCAAAGAAGAACACTCGGGTAACGATTCTCTTCTTGAGCGTGTGAAGCTCTCCTTCTTTGCATAGGAAGCCCGCTCTCGCGAGTTTGCAGTGAGTTGGAGGCGTTCCTTCGGGTAGATATGTAAAGTCCCCGTTGTGTAGAGTCCGTAAGCGAGAATGAACATATGCTTGATGTGTGAAGCCTATCCGGACATGTTGGTCTGGATAGGTGATGTTGCATTGCATAAATGCCGGAGAAGACTCCGTGCGATTGATTGTTTTTCGGGTTTTCTACGTGGTAGATTGCTACAGGGAACCTTGGGGATTAACCCAAAGGTGCACCCGGAAAACTGGGCGGATGCGTGATCTTGCCAACTTGGAGGCCTGAGAGCCAACTTGAACATAACCGAGTTATGTGAAATGTGTGACGAAATGGGACTCGGGAGAAGTTTGCCCCGCGCATATGGCGTAAACTGTCGTTGCGATGTGAGCACGGGTTATATGGAACTGTACCCATTTCTATGTCGTTCGGTTAGAGCCGTTGGCATAGATGAGGGTCTTCGGCGGTCTATGGCTTAAATTGTCGTGATCCATGCCGGTAAGACAAAATGCTCATAGGTTTGGCCGTCAAAGTGGCGGTGGTGAGTCCGGAATGTCTATGGCTTTAATTGACGTGACATCAACCGGTTCACCGAGAATGTGCCCTGAGAGCACGGGGCGTGTGGCCGTGCGAGCCAACGTCTGTGATGAAATGAATATTGATATATTGCTCGCTTATGCTAATGAAATGCAGGGAAGGAGCATTGCCGCCCCGAGCTGGCGGCGGGATCGTTATAATTTGGTCATCATTGATGACCGTTGCCTTGTTTTGCCACCGTGCGGTGGTTTGTTGCTTGCAGGTGCTGCTGGACCAAGCAGTCAATAGAGGGCTAAAGCCTAATTTGTGAAGCCGGCCCTCAAAGGCCTAATTGGAGTGTTTACCGCTTTTATTCATGTATGACCGGCCTGCGTGCCATGGTTTGTAAAACATATAATATGGAGTGAACAATTTTGTAAGGCCTTAAGGTCTGTACTTGTGTATGTACAACATTCCTATTTGGTATTAGTGGACATTCATATTTTTGAGCTGGGTTCTTTATTGCAACTTACTAAACTGCTTCCGCTAGAATGCTCTGTGTAGGACGTTATGATTGGTTGGATGGTTTCCATGAGTAACCACCCGGTCTGTCTGTGGTATATGACGTCGGGCCCCGGCCGGACTTACTGTTATATGCTATGCGACGGATAGGGGGTGTTACAATTTGGTATCAGGCTTCTAGTTTTGGTCGGGCTTAAAATGAATTCGTGGACGAATTCTTTTTAAGGGTGATGAGCCCATGTGTGTGCGTCATCGTTATAACAGTAAAAGAACCCATGAATGTCCACTTAGAAATGAAATACATGTGTTTGAGGAACCTCTGCGTTCCTATAATTGTTGTTTGCAATTTTATTTGGTCTCTTAACGGAGTTTTGTACCACTATAGGTGACCAGAAGTGGTGCTGGGCCGTCGGAACATCGAGTTTCTGAGGCTAGCAGTGCACCAGATGTTGCTCCTGCAATACCTCTATCGGCTGAGAACATACGATTGGTGGCTGAAGCAGTGTTGACCGTGATAAATGCACAGCCTGCAAGGCAAACACAGCAGCCCGCTCCTGCGATGGAGCAGGAACCTCTTCCAGAGGTTGAGCCGAGGAGAGTGGAACAGGTGGTAGTGGAGCCGGTGGTGCCAAGGAGGGCAGCCGAGAGACAGCTCAAGCATGGCATGAGCTTTAATCCTCCGGTATTCTCGGGGTTGGGGACCCCATCTCAAGCTAAAGACTGGCTCTCCAGGGTGAAGAGAGTCATGACAGCAACGGAGACGGAGGAGTGGCAAATGACCACCATCGCTACATTCCTTCTGGACGGTGAAGCGAGAATGTGGTGGGAAGGATTGGAGCTGCACCTATTGAGAGGTAGGCAACTTGTTGATGTCTCGATGGAGGAGTTCTCGAGATTGTTCTTGGCTAGATACCTCCCTTCAGCACAGAAGATAGCGTTGGAGAACGAGTTCCTGAAGTTGGTTCAGGGTGAGAAGAGCGTGGATAAATATCTCCACGAGTTTACTCATTTGAGTCGATATGCTAGCTCCACCATCGCGGATGAGGAGCGCAAGACGAATCGATTCTACGAAGGCTTGAGAGATGAGTTGAGGTTACTACTCTCGGGGCCGATGACACAGGGTTTCTTGACCTTGGTCAACACGGCCCGGTCCTTGGAGAAGGACATGAAGAATGTACGAGCAAAGAAAAGCTTGGGTGATAAGAAGTCTGAAGTCAAAGTGCCGACTACTTCAAAGTCCGGCTATCGAAGATTCTTTAAGAAGCATAAGACTTCGGGTCCAGCTCCTTCTGGTGCTTCTGGGGCGACTACGAGTCGGTCCCTGGGCACGTGTTTTACTTGTGGAAAGTCGGGGAACTTTGCCCGCGATTGTTGGAGCGGACGCCCCAAGTCCGAGAGAAGGCCGGGAGCGACTTATGAAGAGAAGGGCAAGGTGGTGGAGTCGACCGCGTCCCACTATGCTCCGGCCCAACCAAGGGTGTACAATCTTGGTCAACTGGAGGCCATCAAACAGGCGGATGTGGTGACAGGTACGGTTTAACTTATAGCAAGTCAACAGGAGGCCATAACTTGTTATGCACATGTTACCATACCACTGCTTGTTTAGGATTTGTTTTGATTTGTGAAAATCCGGCAAGAGCACTCTTCGATACAGGAGTTTCACACTCCTTGTCCGAAGGATTTATATCACGCATCGGAGTCCTTTCTTCGATGGCGAAGGATAAGTTGGATGTGTTGTTGCCCAATGGGTGTTCGTTGCGCGCAGATAGGATCTGCGATGTTAAGATTCGTATTGGTAATCAGGAGTTCGATCTGCAAGCGTCGTTACTTCCGTTGGTGGAGTTCGACGTTATATTTGGCATGGACTGGCTCTCGGAGCAGGAGACCTATATTGATTGCGGTCTCAAGGAAGTGAAGTTGGGAGCAAGTTGTGAGACGACTTTTACGGGCTTAAAGGGGTCGAGCAAGACGTTGATGTCTGCTCTTCAGGTGGTGAAGGCGGTTCGTGCCGGTGCAGAACTGTTCTTTACACTAGTGGAGGTTGCAAAGCCGAAGCCCGCGTTGGATAGTATTTCAGTGGTATCGGAATACCCTGATGTGTTCCCCGCAGATCTTCATGGAGCCCCGCCTCAGCGGGAGATAGATTTCACGATTGAGCTAGTGCCAGGTGCAAAGCCTGTGTCACGATCTCCTTATCGGCTAGCGCCTAAGGAAATGGCGGAGCTGAAGGTTCAACTGCAAGAGTTGTTGGAGAAATGGTATGTGCGCCCAAGTTCTTCGCCTTGGAGCGTGCCGGTCCTCTTTGTTAAGAAGAAGGACGGAAGCTTGAGGCTATGTATTGATTATCGGGAGCTCAACAAGTTGACAAAAAAGAACAAGTACCCGATCCCCCGGATTGATGATCGTTTTGATCAGTTAGTCGGGTAGACGGTGTACTCGAAGTTGGATCTCAAGTCTGGGTACTATCAGCTGCAAATAAGGGAGAGTGATATCCCGAAGACATCGTTTAGTACGAGATACGGGCATTATGAGTTTACGGTCATGCCGTTTGGGCTAACTAATGCGTCGTCAGTGTTCATGGATTTGATGAACAGGACTTTCAGGGAGTACTTGGACCATTTTGTGATTGTCTTCATCGACGTTATTTTGGTGTACTCGCAAAGTGAGGAAGATCACTTCAAGTATCTTCATTTGGTTTTGGAGACGCTAAGGAGGAATCAACTGTATGCCAAGTTCTCGAAGTGCGAGTTTTGGTTATCCTCAGTGGCGTTCCTCGGTCATATAGTGAGTGGAGAGGGTATTGCTGTGGATCCGGCGAAGATTGTTGCGATACAGGAGTGGCCTGAGCTTGCTACGGTAGCGGAAGTCCGGAGCTTTCCGGGGCTTGCCAGCTATTATAGGCGCTTCGTAGAGAACTTCTCGCGGATAGCGTTACCTCTCACTACTTTGACGAGGAAGGAGCAGAAGTTCGTTTGGACGCCGGAGTGCGCGCGAGCTTTTGAGGAGTTGAAGTGTCGGTTGACCACGGTGCCTGTGCTGAGTTCGCCATGTGGGACCGAAGGCTATGAGATTTATAGCGATGCTTCGGGCAGCGGTTTGGGTTGCGTGCTACTGCAATACGGAAGTGTAATAGCTTATGGCTCAAGACAGCTAAAAGTGCATGAAAGGAACTATCCGGTCCATGACTTGGAGTTAGCGGCCGTGATTTTTGCCTTGAAGCTGTGGAGGCATTATTTGTACGGTGTGAAGATTGATATCTACACCGATCTCAAGAGCCCGAAGTATCTGATTGATCAGAAGGATCTGAATATGCGGCAGTATAGATGGATGGAGTTCCTGGGGGACTATACATTCAAGATCCACTACGTGCCGGGTAAAGGTAATGTGGTTGCGGACGCGTTGAGTCGCCGAGCCCCAGCTCAAGCCAATTGGCTATCGGTGCATGATGAGCGGTTGGTGCGGGAGTTGGAGGCGTTGGAGATTGTTTGTGTGGATAGACAATCAAGTGCTGAAGCAGTTCTGAATTGGACTGAAGTCCAATATGACCTGGCTGATCGGATTCGGCAGGCTTTGGATTTGGATGACCACTTGAAGTAGTTCAAGGAAGAGGCTCTGGATGGGTCAAATTCCCAATTCGGCGTGGAGGATGGATTGCTTTGGAAAGACGGTCGTCTGTGCGTCCCAAGTGTGGGCAATTTGCGGGTGGAATTATTGTACGAGGCACACCATACCAAGTACTTGATTCACCCGGGGAGCACGAAGATGTACCGCGATGTGAAGAAACTATTTTGGTGGCCGGGTTTGAAGAAATATGTGGCGCTCTACGTAGCGAAGTGCCAAACTCGTGCCTTGGTGAAGGCGGAGTGCCAAAAGCCGGGAGGATTTCTTAAGTCCTTGCCTATTCCGGAGTTGAAATTCGACGACATCTCTATAGACTTTGTCCACGGTTTGCCAAGGTCGCAAACGGGGAACGACACCATTTGGGTGGTCGTAGATCGGGTAACGAAGGTGTCACATTTTATTCTGCATAGGAAGGATGATCCGGTGGAGAAGTTGGCAAAACTGTATGTGGATAACATTGTACGGCTTCACGGTGTGCCCCGCAGCATCGTGAGTGACCGAGATGGGCGGTTCACGTCCAATGATTGGAGGCTTGTGCAGCAAATGTTGGGAACAAAGCTAAAATTCAGCACAGCCTTCCATCCGCAAACGGATGGGCAAACCGAGAGGGTCAATAGAACTATGGAAGACATGCTTCACATGTGTGTCTTGGATTTTAGAAAGCAATGGGAAGACCATCTTTATTTGGTGGAGTTCGCATACAACAATAGCTACCAAGCGAGTATTCAAATGGCGCCCTTCAAGGCCCTATATGGTAGAAAATGTCGCACGCCGTTGTTTTGACTAGAAACGGGTGAGTCAAAGTTGTATAAGCGATTAGAAGTGGAGGATGCTAATTCTTTGGTGAGAACCATTCGGGAGAGGTTGCTTATTGCTCAGGACCGGCAAGCGAAGTACTATAATGACAAGCACAGGAGCGTGGAGTTCGCTGTGGGTGACTATGTGTACTTAAAGATCAAGCCGTTCAAGGGTGTCTCGCGGGTGCGGCGATTGAAAAAGCTAAGCCCGAGGTACCTTGGGCCGTTTGAGGTTCTGGAGCGAGTTGGTGAAGCAGCCTATCGATTGAAGCTTTCAGTAGAGCTTGGTGGATTACATGATGTATTCCATATTTCGGTGCTTCGGAAGGCGGTGCAAGAGCCTTCGCAAGTGATCGCGGTTGATCAAGTGCCGGTGGATAGTGGGTTGACGACAAAAGTCAAGCCCGTGCGGATTGAGGACTCGGAGGTCAAGCGGCTACGCAATAAAGAGATCAGGATGATCAAGGTCCGGTGGGACAATTGCGGTCGTGAGGAGCTCTCTTGGGAGCAAGAGCAGACTATGCTTGACGAGTATCCGGAGTTGTTCCGCTCTGGTACAATTTAGTTTTGGTACTTGTCTTTCCTTTATATAATTTCGTGGACGAAATTCTTTTAAGAGGGGGAGAGTTGTAACGCCTCGAAACTCAAAAGAGCGACGGGGGACGTTTTGGGCCAGTTTTGGGTTCTGGCAGGAGGCACACGGCCTGGGACACGGGCGTGTCCCAGGGCATTTCAGGCTTGTGTCGACACTCAGCCGGCGAAGTCGACATTTTGCTCTCGACGTTTTGTCGAGACAGGGCACACGGCCTGAGACACGGGCGTGTCTCAAGGCGTGTCGCGCCCGAGTCGACACTCAGCCCGCGAAGTCGACACTCTGCGCTCGACGAAGTGTCGAGACATAGCACACGGCCTGATACACGGGCGTGTCTCAGGGCGTGTCGATCCCGTGTCGACACTCGTCTCGGGGAGTCGATGAATTTTGCTCGATGAAGTGTCGAGACAAGGCACACGGCCTAGGACACGGGCATGTCCAAGGCCGTGTCGTGAGGTCGACGAACTTCGCTCGACGAAGTGTCGAGACCGTGTACACGGCCTGGAGCCCAGGCATGTTCGAGTGGACAAGGGTTAGGACACGGGCGTGTCCTAAAACCCGTGTAGTTCTCGGGTTGTTTTCGGGATAAATCGATGGCGGTACATGGCCGTCCACACGGCCGTGTCAGGTGGAACACGGGTATGTCAGGTCGAACAGGAGCATCTTCGATGCCCGTGTGTTGTTCCAGGCGCGTCGATTTTGACGGTGAATGAGGCACACTGCCCTGGACACGGGCGTGTGCCAGGCCGTGTTCGGTCCAGATTGTACATTTCAGGCCCGAATCAAAGCCGTTCGTTTCTTTAATTGGTGATCCAACGGCTGGGGGTTGTTCCTGATGGGATATACCCGGGATTGGACCTTTGAAACCCTCACTTTTACTTGAGTGGTTATCTTTCTAAAGTATAGAGAGAGAGGAGAGCCAAGGAAGGAAGAAGAAGCTAGATCCGGCCATTGGAGGAGCTTCGAAGCTCCAAATCACGAGCCGACTCCGGATCCATGAAGGCGAAGAGAGTGCAGTGCTTTTCATCCGCTTACTTTTCCATGGCGCCAAAGAAGAACGCTAGGGTAACGATTCTCTTCTTGAGCATGTGAAGCTCTCCTTCTTTGCATAGGAAGCCCGCTCTCGCGAGTTTGCGGTGAGTTGGAGGCATTCCTTCGGGTAGATATGTAAAGTCCCCGTTGTGTAGAGTCCGTAAGTGAGAACGGACATAGGCTTGATGTGTGAAGCCTATCCAGACATGTTGGTCTGGATCGGTGATGTTGCATTGCATAAATGCCGGAGAAGACTCCGTGCGATTGATTGTTTTTCGGGTTTTCTACGTGGTAGATTGCTACAGGGAACCTTGGGGATTAACCCAAAGGTGCACCCGGAAAACTGGGCGGATGCGTGATCTTGCCAACTTGGAGGCCTGAGAGCCAACTTGAACATAACCGAGTTATGTGAAATGTGTGACAAAATGGGACTCGGGAGAAGTTTGACCCGCGCATTTGGCTTAAACTGTCGTTGCGATGTGAGCACGGGTTAGATGGAACCGTACCCATTTCTATGTCGTTCGGTTAGAGCCGTTGGAATAGATGAGGGTCTTCGGCGGTCTATGGCTTAAATTATCGTGACCCATGCCGGTAAGACAAAATGCTCATAGGTTTGGCCGTCAAAGTGGCGGTGGTGAGTCCGGAATGTCTATGACTTTAATTGGCGTGACATCGACCGGTTCACCGAGAATGTGCCCTGAGAGCACGGGGCGTGTGGCCGTGCGAGCCAACATCTGTGATGAAATGAATATTGATATATTGCTCGCTTATGCTAATGAAATGCAGGGAAGGAGCATCGCCGCCCCGAGCTGGGGGCGGGATCGTTATAATTTGGTCAGCATTGCTGACCGTTGCCTTGTTTTGCCACCGTGCGGTGGTTTGTTGCTTGCAGGTGCTGCTGGACCAAGCGGTCAATAGCGGGCTAAAGCCCAATTTGCGAAGCCGGCCCTCGAAGGCCTAATTGGAGTGTTTACTGCTTTTATTCATGTATGACCGGCCTGCGTGCCGTGGTTTGTAAAACATGTAATATGGAGTGAACAATTTTGTAAGGCCTTAAGGCCTGTACTTGTGTATGTACAACATTCCTATTTGGTATTAGTGGACATTCATGCTTTTGAGCTGGGTTCTTTACTGCAACTTACTAAACTGCTTCCGCTAGAATGCTCTGTGTAGGACGTTATGATTTGTTGGATGGTTTTCATGAGTAACCACCCGGTTTGTCTGTGGTATATAGCGTCGGGCCCCGGCCGGACCTACTGCTATATGCTATGCGACGGATAAGGGGTGTTACATCTGGACTGAGCAGATTTCAGCACTTCCTTCTTCTTTGATCCAGCAAATTGTTCTTCAGATTCTGGCTTATCTTGGATCGGGAAGATGAATTCAGCTAGGGCATGCCTAGGCTAATTCATCTCTCTCAGAGGATTACTCAAAACCTACTAGAGTGGATATTGATTCCACCAGCAAACTCAGAAGCCCTTCAGATATGATCTTGAAGTTCTTGGCTCCTGCAACAATGGCGAATGAAGACGACGAACTCCACTTCTCAATTTTTTAATCAGAGATTAATCCAATTAATTCATTTCATCATTCTTCAGATCTCTTTTGCTATTTATAATCCCGTCACATTGGCGAGATGATCGACACATGTCTAAGTTTTATGGTGGTTAAACATCAGCTCTATTAACAAGAGATCCACTGTAGACTGACAACGACATTAATGTCGATTTGCATCGAATCTGAACTTTGTTGACTTGTTGACTTTGATGAGTTAGCATCATTCTAAACTTAGCCAAAATCAATAACTTTTCTGAAATCCTGCATTCGAATAACTTCAAGATTATCTCGACGAAATCTGAACTCAACTCGACAAAATAGTGAAGCTGAGATCGACAAATTCCCTTTGCTCAGTTCTTTCTTTAGGTGAAGGCTGAGGTCGATGAACTTCGAGCCCAGCTAGACGAAACCCGAGCTCCGCATGACGAACCAGTGAAGCTGAGACTATGAATTAGCTCAGCCCAGTTCTTTCTTCAGGTGAAGGCTGAGTTCGACGAATTCTCTGAACTCTGGTCGACGAAATCTAAACTCTGTTCGACGATTCTAATAGCTGAGTCCTTCTTATAGGTAAATGTTGTGATCGACGAACTCTGAACTTCGTTCCACAAAAGCTAAGCTCAGCTCGACGAATGGTAGACTCAGTAATTCTGGACTTAGAAATTTCTTCAGCTTTGCATTATGGTGTTGTGAGCGTTGAGTGTAAATTCCTCATTCAACGCTTTTCCCTTATCCATATTCTTCAGCTTTCTTCCTGATGCGTTGAGAGCATTGAGTGTATATCCCTCACTCAATGCCTTTTCCCTTAGCCATATTCTTCAGTTTTCTGCCTGATGGCGTTGACAGCCTCAGCATAGCGTTGAGTGATGAAGCTTACTCAACGCTTCTGGACTTAGTCGATTTTCTACAATCTTGCCTTCTTGCTGAAGTTTGGCGTTGACAGACAAAGCATGACGTTGAGTGATGAAGCTTCACTTAACGCTTCTAGACTTAGTCAATTTTCTGAATTCTTCACAGTAAGGCTATGACATGATAACCTTCACTCAACGCTTCTAGCTGTATGGCATTGAGTGAGTTGAGCTCACTCAATGCTTCTGGACTTAGCTGATTTTCTCAGGCTTTGTCACAGCGATCTCAACGCTTCCTTCTCAGCGATCTCAGCTGTCTCAACGTTTTTTGCCTTAGTCAACTTTTCTGGCTGTCTCAACGCTTTCTTCTCAGCGTTCTCAACTATCTCAGCGCTTTTTACTGAATGTCGTTGAGTGAGCTTGCCTCACCCAATGCTTTTGGACTTAAGTAATTTTCTTGCCTGTCTTCTCTCAACGCTATTAGCTGGATGGCGTTGAGTGAGCTTGCCTCACTCAACGCTTTTGGACTTAGGTAATTTTCTGAGTTTCCAGCTCCACCTTGAGTCCACCTGTCATTGTCTCTTGAACTACCTGTCCAATCATTGTGACAAAGACTAACCTGTATGCATGAACTTAACCATACATTAAATACAACTATGTCAATCTCATTGACATGTTTGACATCATTAAATAAGGGCCATTGGGATCAATGGACCCAACAATCTCCCCCTATTTGAAGATGTCAAACCACTGATTAAGCATGTCAAAAATACTGATCAAGCTTCTTTAGTCAATGAGATTCACATTACATAGGCAAAAAAACATATTCATATTAAATTCAGTGAAAAGAATTTTACCTACTCCCCCTGGATTTCTGCAAGGAAAGTTACACCTTAGAGGATTACCTCTTAGCTTGATCTCCCCATGACTTTCTCCCCCTGTGTTTCTCCCATGAAGGAGCTTGATCCTTTCTGATAGTCATCTTCTATCTCTCTCCCTTGAGCTTGAACAACCGAAGGTAAACATGACCTCCATCTCTCCCCCTTTTGAGCTCTTCAGATAGTCAGGAAGGAGCATCATGTCTTTTTCTTCCCTTGTGTTCTCCCCCTAGCTGATGTAAATGTAGCCAAGATTGCAGCTGCCAACATGCCCCTTATATAAGGCTGACTTGTATATCACACTCGAAAGTCTATACTCCTGCAGCTGCTGATACCACTTGAGAACAAGCATCATCTCTCATCTTTCTTTCCACAAGGTCTGCAGAACCTACAAAAAGAACAAACCTGTACCAAGCATAATACCTTAGGGAGTACCTGAAGCTATTCTAAGTTCAACATACCCAAATCAATTTTGAAGGTGTTGAACTTGGCTTCATCTAGTGACTTATGAAGATATCTGCCACTTGCTTGTCAGTGTAGACAAACTCTAGGCAAATGTCTTCTCTCTCAACATACTTCCTAATAAAATGATACTTAATTTCTATATGCTTAGTCCTACTATGTGAAACAAGATTCCTAGCAATAGAAATTGGACTAGTAGAATCACAATATAGAGGAGTTTTACTTATCTTAATTCCATAGTCTTCAAGCTAATACTGTATCCACAGCAATTGAGCACATCAGCTACCTGCTATACTGTACTCTGACTCGGTAGTGGAGATAACAACACATGTCTATTTTTTGCTGCTCCATGACACCAATCTTCCACCTAGAAATTGACATGTACCAGTGGTACTTTTCCTGTCTTCCTTGTAGCCTGCAAAATCTACATCTGAAAATCCAGTTAGCTCAAAATCTCTATTCCTAGGGTACCATAGACCAAGATTTGGTGTCTCCTTAAGATACCTTAAAATTTTCTTTGCAGTAGAATAATGAGATTTTTTAGGGTGTGCCTGATACCTAGCACAAACACATGTAGCATACATGATATCAGACCTACTAGTAGTCAAGTATAGAAGAGAGCCAATTATCCCTCTATACAAAGACTCATCAACAGGTTTCCCTCCATCATCTTTGCCTACAGGCATACTTGATCCCATTGGAGTTCTCATAGTGGAGGCATTCTCCATACCATATTTCTTAATTAACTCTCTTGTGAACTAGACTGGGATATGAACAAGCCAACATCAGTCTGTCTTACTTGTCCCAAGAAGAATTTTAGCTCACCCATGCTGCTCATCTCAAACTTCCCTTGCGTAAGTTTGGCAAACTTCCTGCAATGGTTGTTTTCAGTAGATCCAAAGATAATGTCATCAACATATATCTGGACTAGGATGACCTTGCCCTTAGATTCTCAAAAGAATAGGGTCTTATCTATTTCCCACTTTAGAATTTATTATTAATAAGGAAAGTAGACAATGTTTCATACCATGCTCTAGGTGCTTGCTTCAACACATATAGAGCTTTCTTAAGCATATAAAAATAATTAGGAAAGTGAGGATCTACAAAACCTGGTGGCTGATCCACATATACTTCCTCTTTTAAGTCTCCATTCAGGAATTTTGACTTCACATCCATCTAGAAGACTTTGAATCCTTGATAGGCAGCAAAAGAAAGGAATAACCTTATTGCTTCCAGCCTTACTACTGGGGCAAAGGTTTGGTCAAAATCTATTACTTCTTCTTGCCTGTAGCCTTTTGCCACCAATCTGCCCTTATTTTTGATAATAATGCCATTCTCATCTAGCTTGTACCTGTCGATCCATTTTGTTCCTATGACATTATGTCCCTTTGGTCTGGGAACCATCTCCCATACCTTAAATCTTTTGAACTAATTCAGCTCTTCCAGCATAGCTTCATTCCAGTAAGAATCTTTGATAGCCTCTTCAAGCTTTTTGGGCTCTACTTGTGATAGAAAGCTTGAACATAGAGCTGTGTTGATGCTCTTGCTCCTTGTCTAGACACCATGTCTTACATCACCAATGATTTTTTGTGCTGGATGGTCCCTCAAATGTTTCACAGCTGGGGGCATTCTTACTTCAGCTAGTTTTTCTGCATTGTTCTGAGCTAGCTGTCCTTCATTGTCTTCAGCCGACTGTTCTTCATCCTCAGCTTGTGAGTCTTGAGTCCCCCTAGACAACACCCATTGTCTTCCTTATCTTGTCATGCTAGATATATTTCCCTGATGGTAAGCTTGTCCATCACATCCTTTAAACCTGTAGAACTAGAAGAGGTGCTTGACAGCTCACAGTTAATTAGGTTTGACTCATCAAAGACAACATGTACTGATTCTTCTACAACTTGAGTAGTCAAGTATAGATCCTATATGGCCTACTATTATTGCTGTACCCAACAAATATCTCTTCTTGGGACTTGGAAGCAAACGTAGTCATATAGGACTTACCATTGTTTAGAACATAGCACTTGCTACCAAAAATCCTGAAGTAGGATAAGTTTGGTTTTCTGCCTTTCAGAATCTCATAGGGAGTCTTCTTGTGGCTTTTGGTGATGGAAGTCCTGTTAAGGACATGGCATGCAGTGTTCACTGCCTCAGCCCAGAAATATTCTGGGAGAAATGTATCACTTAACATGGTTCTACCATCGTCTATGAGAGTTCTATTTTTTCCTCTTAGCAATCCTATTTTGCTGGGGTATTCTAGGAGAGGAGAACTCTTGATGAATCCTAAGCTCTTCACAGAATCTTGTCATGCATTCAGACTGAAACTCAGTCCCATGGTTACTTCTGATTTTGACCACAATACAGTTAAGTTTATTCTGAATTTGCATAACAAATGTCTGGAAGACATCAGAGGTTTCATATTTCTTCCTTAGAAAGAACACCCACGCAAATCTAGAAAAGTCATCAACAACCACAAGGGTGTAGACTTTTCTACCTAGACTATGAATTGGCAAAGGACAAAAAAGATCCATATGTAAGAGTTATAAACACCTCACTAAGTCTTTGGTATCAAGGCTCTGAAAGGAGGTCCTGGTCTACTTGCCCTTTTAGCATGCTGAGCAGATACCCTCCTTGATGCACTTCACCTTAGGACTATTTCTCACTAACTCTTCACTAAAGAGTTTGCCTATGGTCTTGTAATTCAGATGAGCTAGTCTCTTGTGCCATTGGACATAATGTGAAGCTTTCTCATCTGCAACTAGGCATATAGGAGAATCCTTACTGTCACAAACAAAATTGAGACAATACACATTTCCTCTCCTAGTGCATGTCAAGATGAACACTTGTTCACTTGACCTCATAATTTGTCACTCATCCTTGAGGAAACAAATGTCATCACCAAGATCACAAAGTTGGCTTATGCTTATCAGGTTATGTTGCAAACCTTTCACATAAGCTACTTGTGTGATATTGATTATTACATTAGATATCTTACAAAATCCTTTAGTTACTCCTCTTTCTGAACCACCAAAGATAACTTTGGGTCCATTTTCAACTAGAGTGTACTCCTCAGCATGCTCCTTGTTCCAGTCATGTGCCTGGAAAGACCACTGTCCAAGTACCATATAGAGGTATGACCACTTGGACTCACCTGCAAAAATAGTTCATCTTTGCTTAGGACTCTAATTCTTATTGGGTCCTAAGTGCAGGTTAGACTGAAATTGAACATGTCTACCTGCAGCTCTTCTGACAGGTAGGCTGGCATTATCTCATTGGACACTCTTATTGTGCCAGCAATCAGTAGCATAGTGTCCCACTTTGACACAACACCAACACTCATAAATGTTGTACCTTCTTTTAAGGGCTGCCTTTACTGCATAGCAGTCTGCAACTCTCATTCCAGCGGGTACAACAACCTTTTTCTTAAGTCTTCCAACCATAGCCTGATTTGGGATTTGTCTGGCAGCAGAGGTATTAGGGATATCTTGGACCCTATCAACAACTGCCTTCTTTTCAGAGTGTAAGCTCCTGATAGCTTCAAATATACCCAAGTCTGGTGTGCTGACAGACTTTCCTTTAGTCTGATTGTCGACTGTCAGACTTTGATAATGGGTTGCTACCTTATTTTTGAGTGTTGGGGCTGGTACATCAAACACAAATGGTCCAGGATGGGCCATTTGGATTTCTTCATGGGCTTCCTTATATGCACTAGCACCCTTGCCATTACTGACACATACTCCTAGTGACCATGAATGTTGTCATGGTCATACCTGTTAGATGGTAGCTACACTTTCCTGAAAGGAATTGAAGGCTTGGAGGCTAGTGGCTGCATTGGAGCATTGCCCTTCCTTTTGGAATAGGCAGCTCTAGTTCTCCCTTTGAAGCCTAACCCCTTCTTACCATTTTGGGAGGAGAAGTAATCAATCAAAGGTAATACTGAACATGACTTTGAGAACTTAGCCACCAGCTCCTTCTCCTTTTGGAGTTTACCTTCAAGATTCCTAGTGTGGTAGTTTTTGAAAGTGATTGTGTCCATCTGAATAACAATGATGTTTTTTAACTTGCTGAATTCTTGTATCCTTGCTTCAGCATGTTTGCTGAGTCTGAAACAGTCAGCTTCAGAGAGAAAATCTCCTAAGCTTGTTTTTTGGCTAGGAGCCTGCTTCTCTTTAGTGCTTGCAGGAGTTCACCATAATCATCAATCAATTGATTGACATCTCCTTCAGATTCAGAACCATCTTCATCTCTTGATGCAGATGCTTCTGATTATGGATTAGTTACATAATATGACACTGAAGGTGTAGAATGTACCTTACTAGGGCCAGGTTGCTCCTGGATGGGTCCTTCCTTAGTCAAAGCCATCAACCCAAGGCAATGGCTGACTTCTTCTCCTTCTTCAGATCTGGCAGTATCATCAGCTTCTCCAGTAATTGCATCCAGCATCTCTAAGTAGTGTACTTCTTTAGATTCTTCTTCAACAGTAAATAGCCCAATGAGGGCTTCAACTTCACCTTCCTCTTCTGACTCTGATGATGAGGAGTCAGTCCAACTCTTTTGCTTCTTGGCAATAAAGGACTTCTCCTTCTGCTGATGTTCCTTCTTTCCACCAGCATCCTTTCTTTTGACAGGGCAGTCAGCTATCACATGCCCTGACTTGATGTAATAATAACAAATAACTTTAGAAGAAGTATGTTTACTAGGATTAGAGCCATACCTGTCCTCTTTAGAGGATTTCTTCTTGCCCTTATAGTAATCTTCCTTGGGATGAGAAGAAGAGGATGAACTGATCCTCCAGTGCTTCTTCTTCATAAATTTCTAAAATTTCCTAGAAAATGCAGCAAAGTCTTCATCAGAAATGTGGCAGTCTGATATGCTGGTATCCGATCCTTCTTACTCAGAATCAACAACTCTCCTTTGAGGAGAAGGAATCTTCCTCCTACTCTTCCTTGTGGCTTCAGCTTTGAAGGCCACTGACTTGTCTTTGACTGTAGGCTTGCTGATTTTATCCTCCTCCTTTCTAGCAGTCTGCTGCATTTTATATGACAACAGCTTTCCAAACAGGGTTGATGGTGGAGTGTCTGCAAGTTTGACTACTTCTTTGATGACATAAATTTTTGTGTCCCAGTCTTTAGTTAAAGACCTGAGTAACTTGCAATTCAATTCATAAGTGTTGAAGACTCTACCATATGTCTTTAGCTCATTCACAATTCTGAAAAACTTCTTATAGCACTCAATAATGCCATTTTACTTGTCCTGCCTAAAGCTTTCATACTCCTGATTGAGCATAGACTTTCTGTGCTCTCTCACTTCTTCAGATCCCTCCATGAAGACAACTAGTGTGTCCCACATCTCCTTAGCTGTCTTGCAGTCAACTAGGTTTTGGAAGGTTGAGTCATCTATGACACTACAATAATGTTTTGTGCCCTCTTATCCATTGTAGCTAAGATGATTTCATCTTTAGTCATCTCAGAATACAGCTTTGGAGTCTTCAGATTTACATCAAGAACTGATATCTTCATTGGGATGAAGGGCCCTTCCTGTACTGTGATGTATATCATATGATTAAATGCTTCCATGAAGAGTCTGACCCTTTCCTTCCAGATGTCAAAGGTCTCCTTCCTGCAAAGAGGAAGTTTCATAGATCCAAGTTCTTTATGATTCTCACCTGAACCCATCTTGGCCTTCTGATAGCTGCCCCTAGAGATCAACTCAGACTGTTAAGTCAATCATGAGAAACCTCTCTCTGATACCACTTGAAAGTTTTGATTTCAAGAACAACTAATCATCTAGGGGGGGGGTGAATAGGTCCAATTCCAAAAATTTAGGCAACTAATTGATTAAAAACACAACACAACAATCAATACCAGCACAACACAATACACATAATTTATAGTGGTTCCCCAATTATTGGGTACATCCACTTTCCCCCTTCGCCTATCTAGCAGTATACTAGATTCATCCAAACTTCCTTCTATCTTTCTCAGATCCTCAGATCTTGCAGCTCAGAGCCTAACCGACTCCTATAACTCAGGAACAAGCCCTACCACTCAGATCACCAAGATCCTACAACTTAAGTTCTTCCCAAGAACTCTACCTCAGAGTGACTCCACACTCCTACAGCCCAGGCAATCCCGCCCTACCTCAGTGTGATTCCACACACCTATAACTCAGGCAACTCCCGCCCAACCTCAGCCTTTATAACATAGGCTTACTATTGGGTATTGTATCCACAACGTACCTGATTTGAAGAAGCCCCTGAACAAGCTAAGGTAAATAGACAATGTATTTGATGAAATCTTTCAAGTTGTGCTTGCAGTTATTCCACGCTAAGTACACACCAATGTCAGGGTGCAGTAGGTCAATATACACGGGTCTGCGCGACGTAATCCCTCGTTGAGCAGATCAGTGTGTTGGCCTACGTGTACTCTCTCTATTGGAGTGTACTTATTTTCAAGTACAAGGCTGTGATAATGTAAGAGCAGACAAGGAGCAAGGATGGGTCAAAGAGCAGCTCATGGTGGAAAGACGAAAAATCGTCCAAGTAATAATCGACTAGAATCACTAAGTGATTCTCGCCGAATCATCGAGAATCACTGGCTGATTCTCGCCGTCTCTATCCGGCTAAATCAGAGCGTGCAAATCTATCGCTAAGTCAAAATCATCGAGAATCATTGGCTGATTCTCGCCGAATCTTTGACTGATGATAGTCGAGCTCCAGTGCTATAACTTCTTTGACGAGAATCACCTTCGATTCTCGCCGATTTTGCCTTAGGCGAATTTCTGGAACCCGCTGGACCGGACTCAGCCGCTGGCGCTATTTTGAACCGAGCTTGGGGTTTCTTGTTGGTGGGGCCCACAACGGTCATCTTGAAGACCTAATGTATAAATACATCTGTATTTTTGAACAGTAAAAAAAAAGAAGACAGAAAAACGAATACACGATTTTGAAAAAGGAAGAAGCCGAGCCGCCGACGTGACCTAGATCGGAAATCCTTCTCCGCCGCCGTCGTCGCCGCTCGTGCAGTTGATCGCCGTCATTGATCTTGGTTTCTTCCAGATCTCCCGTCGACAGAAGATCAGCCAAGCACAGCATCTCACACGTCTAACCAGAGATCCTTTGTCTCTTGATTCGTAGATCGGGAAAACCTTCCCCTTCGGAATCGATCGAGACGATCGATCCTAGTGTGACCGTTGGAAGATCTTGCTAGCTTTGCTACGAAGATTGAATCTCCAAAGAACAGCCACAGCACGCCGTTGTCGCCGCCGATCCCGAGAACCAAGCCGCCGCCCTTCTTGCCGCCGCCGGTTTCGGGGAGATTCTCTCCAAGTGAGATCTAGGGTTGTGGACTCTTCGTTGACTTCAAGAACACGTCATCGAACGAAGAGGGACACCTTAGTCTCCATAAGTTGTTTGTATTTCTTATACAATCTATTTTCAATTTCTTTGTAACGGACCGATTGGTCCCTAGTTGTAAGGGTTGGGTGCAACCCGTGTTGTGTGAGTGGTGACTCCTACGTGTGGAAAGGTTCCGTCCGTTAGTGCAAGGATTGGATTTCAATCCTGTTGGTGAAGTGACCGAGTCGTCCCTGGTTGGGAGATAGGTCGAAGGGGGAAAGTGGACGTACCCAAATCGGGGAACCACTATAATTTGCTTGTGTCCTTTCTGTGCTGTGTTGTTTTGTTTTCTTGTGCAGGTACGACTTTAATTCCGCAAAAACGCTGCAAGACACCTATTCCCCCCCATAGGTGAAGGTAGTTGACACTAAGTGGACTTTCAAGTGGTATCAAAGCCAGGTTACTCATCAAAAAGGTTCACACCTTGAGTAGAATCCTGCCACCAGTGTCAAAATCATGGAGCTGGATCATGGGATCTCTCCACTAAGACTTCCCACGTGCACAAAGGAGTATTATCCCGTTTGGAAGATGAGAGTGTCCTATCACTTGGAGGATATCGATCCTCGAGCATCTCTCATCTTGGAAGAGGGTCCATTCATTCCTATGAAGACCTCCGGCTCTGGAAAGGATATCCAAATTCCCAAGTGTATTACTGAGATGTCGGAGACTGAACTCTCATTATTTAATCTGGACAAGATAATTCGTCAGATCATCATGGATGTCTAGTCTGGACCTTCTCGATCTAGATTGGAAAAGTGTGGGACGGCCAAATCTATGTGGGTAACCATCTCAGATCTCATGGAGGGATCAGAGAAAGCAGGGATCTGCTGTCAGCAAGAGGATGAAGCCTATGCGGGGGTCCTCGCCTCTGAAGATGAAGGCAAGGATCAATCAGACAGCATCAGGGCTCCGGTGTCCTTGTCAGAGACTAAAGAAGAAATTGAGGAAAGCAGTTCTGATGAAGCTGACACAACGGTCTCTGGCGATAGTAACAGTAACTCTGAAGAGCAGGTAACTTCTTCATCTTGCCCCTTTTCTCTTGAAGTTCCTGAAGACAGGAATTGTTACCCTTCAGAAAATCCTGATTCCCTGAAGAGAGCCCTTCAGAAAAGCAACCTACTTGTTGAGGAGCAAGCTCAGGAGATTGCTCGACTGAAGATCTTGTTGGTTCTCCAATTGGCATCCAACAAGGTTAAGGACTCTAAAATCTCAGATCTAGAGAGTAGTCTAGAGAATGAGAAAAGGATAGTATCCAACTTTTCCAAGGTTGATGCTATCAAGAGAAAGGAAGAAAATGGGTGGATCTCCCGAATTATCAATTCATGGAGAAATGGGGAAACGGTATTCAGACCCCCCACTCCAGGCAGGAAGGGTACTCATCATGCCTTCAGGTATGATCACAGGAACAACCGTGGTCACTGCAAGGGTGATCTGCCCTCATGTGGAGACACCCATAGTGCAAGGGCTGTCATGAACACCCTTGAGAGAATACCTAAGGCTCATTCTGAACCCTTTGTATTCTCGGCCACTGCCCCAACTCGGCATGAATCTGCTGGTATCAGCTCTCAGTGCGCTTCTCACCACCCTAGGACACAGGAAAGGGAGGTTAGAAGTCATGCAGTTAGTTCTCATGGGGCCTCTGGAAGGTTGCTGACTGAAAGGAAGGCACCACCTCCCAGGCCTCATAACGCTCGCTACATGCATTCCTTCCACCCTTCCAAGTGTCACGGTGGAAGAGGCAATTTTGTGAGCAGATCCGGCTCTATCCCGTTTAGACCTAGGACCATGACTACCTCAGTCACTGGATCAGGTCAGAAACGGAGGTACAACATTCACACGTGTTGGTGCTGTGGCAAGGTGGGACACTTTGCCATAGACTGTTGGCACAACCCCTCTGTGTTAAGGGCAAGGGCTTATCCACCTCTTCTGGGCAGAGGTAGTCTTCCTGACAGGATTTCTGAGGGAAGGCATTCGAGTTTTTATGTTAACAAGAACCTAGGACCCAATACATATTGGGTTCCTAAGGTAAGGTAACACTCTTTTGCAGGGTAGTCTAGGTTCCCGTAAATATGATGGGAACTAGACAGAAAATGTTTCAAGAATGAATTGGAACAAGTATCTGGAATAACAGAAGTACTATCTACAATGGAATGTCCAAAGGCCACCAAAACTCCAATATGGTACTTGGACAGTGGATGCTCCCGGCATATGACTGGGACAAGAAGCCTGCTGCGTGATTACACTCCAGTCGAGAATGGACCCAAAGTCAACTTTGGGGGGTCAGATCGAGGAGTCACCAGAGGTTACGCAATTCTTCCAGCGGTATTCTTGAAGATGCATGTGCACGACTTGAACAGCTGAGTCTCGATGAGACCGCTAAAGATGAAACTCCTAAGTACGTCAAAGTTTCTACCTCAACGTCAACTGGGAATGTTGAAGATCAAAATGGAGCAAATCTCTTAGAATAAGGAGAAGCCCAAGAAGTAGTAGAAGCTCCAGACGCCAGACTTCTAGAGCTCCGGCACGTGAGGGATCATCCTTGAGATCAGATCATCGGAGATCCTCGTGACGGTGTCAGAACTCGAAGAGGTACTATTAACGAGATTTTGCATCTTAGCTTCCTGTCACAGGTTGAGCCAAAGAAGTTCGACGAGGCGAACAAAGATGAGTCATGGATTTTGGCCATGCAAGATGAACTGCATCAATTCGAACGATGCAATGTTTGGATGCTGGTTCCCAGACCACAAAAGCAGAATGTGATTGGCACCAAGTGGATCTTCAGAAACAAACTGGATGAACATGGTGTCATCATAAAGAACAAGGCCAGGCTGGTGGCTCAAGGTTACAGATAGGAGGAGGGGATTGACTTCGACCAGACCTTTGCACCAGTGGCAAGGCTCGAGGCAATCAGATTGTTCCTGTCGTATGCTTCGCGCAAAGGATTCACATGGTATCAGAGGATGTATGAGACTTGAACACCCATGTTTTGTCAATCCTACTTATCCCAATCATGTATATTTTCTTAATAAAGCTCTATATTGTTTAAAACAAGCTCCACGAGCTTGGTATGAGACTTTATCTAGTTTTCTTCTTGAGAACAAGTTCTCTAGAGGTAAAATAGATAAGACATTGTTTCTCAGAGAAGTCAAAGGAAAGATTTTGCTGGTGCAAATCTATGTCGATGACATTATATTCGGCTCAACGGACAACAATCTTTGCAAAAAGTTTTCTAAACTTATGCAAGGAAAGTTTGAAATGAGCAGTATGAGAGAGCTAAAGTATTTCTTGGGACTTCAAGTGAAACAGTCTGAGGATGGAATCTTCATCTCTCAGACGAAATTCACAAATGAACTCCTCAAGAAATTCGGCATGGAGAATGCAACCTCTATGAGGACTCCAATGAGATCCACTATGTCTCTGGATAAGGATAAGAAAGATAAACCTTTCGATGAAACCAAATACAGAAGCATCATTGGATCCCTGCTCTACCTTACTGCCAGTAGACCGGATATCATGTTCTCCACATGTGTCTGTACCAGATATCAGGTGAACACTAAGGAATCTCACTATGTCGCTGCAAAGCGAATTCTAAGATACCTTAAAGGTACTCCCAATCTTGGCTTGTGGTACCCGAGAAACAATGATGTCGAGCTAATAGGTTTTTCAGATGCTGATTTTGCAGGGAGTAGGGATGACAGGAAAAGCACTTTCGGGACGTGTCAATTCCTCGGAAGAAGGCTTATCTCATGGAATAGCAAGAAGCAGAATTGTGTAGCAACCTCCACAGCAGAGTCTGAGTACATCTCGGCAGACAGCTGTTGCGCACAACTCCTATGGATCAGAAACCAGTTAGCCGACTACGACCTTCAGTTCAAGGAAGTACCAATGTACTGCGACTCCTCCAGTGCAATTGCAATTGCCAACAATCCGGTATCGCACAGCAGAACGAAGCATATTGAAGTGCGCTACCACTTCATTCGGGAGCACGTGGAGAACAAGGACATCTCTCTCTGTTATGTTCCCACGGACAAGCAGATTGCAGATATTTTCACAAAGCCCTTAGACGAAGCCAAGTTCAGTCTTTTCAAAACTGAATTGGGGATGCTAAACTATGAGGAATGAAGACTACAGAAGCTCCAGGCTCGTGCATCTAGGGGGAGCCTCTGCCAGGAACTCAAGTGTGAGCACATGTGCAAGAACTGAGGGGGAGCAAGGGGTCAAATGCAACAGACCCAGATTTGCAGAAGCCGAAAAGGGGGAGATTACCCTCTCGGCTAAGTCTAAGGTGGCTCCAAGTTTGCTCTCAAGAAATTGGTATTGGTAATGAATATCTCTCTCAACTCTCAAGAAATTGGTATTGGTAATGAATATCTCTCTCAACTCAATTTTAAGTTTATAATTTTAATTCCCATACGCTCTATTCACCTTAGCTTGTAGGGTTTAGGCTTCTTCAAATCGGCGGATATTATTGGGTATTGTATCCACAACGTACCAGATTTGAAGAAGCCCCTGAACAAGCTAAGGTAAATAGACAATGTATTTGATGAAATCTTTCAAGTTGTGCTTGCAGTTATTCCACGCTAAGTACACACCAATGTCAGGGTGCAGTAGGTCAATATACACGGGTCTGCGCGACGTAATCCCTCGTTGAGCAGATCAGTGTGTTGGCCTACGTGTACTCTCTCTATTGGAGTGTACTTATTTTCAAGTACAGGGCTGTGATAATGCAAGAGCAGACAAGGAGCAAGGATGAGTCAAATAGCAGCTCATGGGTGGAAAGACGAAAAATCATCCAAGTAATAATCGACTAGAATCACTAAGTGATTCTCGCCGATTTGGCGAGAATCACTAGTGATTCTCGCCGAATCATCGAGAATCACTGGCTGATTCTCGCGGTCTCTATCCGGCTAAATCAGAGCGTGCAAATCTGTCGCTAAGTCAAAATCGTCGAGAATCACTGGCTGATTCTCGCCGAATCTTTGACTGATGATAGTCGAGCTCCAGTGCTATAACTTCTTCGACGAGAATCACCTTCGATTCTCGCCGATTTTGGCTTAGGCGAATTTCTGGAACCCGCTGGACCGGACTCAGCCGCTGGCGCTGTTTTGAACCGGGCTTGGGGTTTCTTGTTGGTGGGGCCCACAATGGTCATCTTGAAGACCTAATGTATAAATACATCTGTATTTTTGAACAGTAAAAAAAAGAAGATAGAAAAACGAATACACGATTTTGAAAAAGGAAGAAGCCGAGCCACCGACGTGACCTAGATCGGAAATCCTTCTCCGCCGCCGTCATCGCCGCTCGTGCAGTTGATCGCCGTCGTTGATCTTGGTTTCTTCCAGATCTCCCATCGACAGAAGCTCAGCCAAGCACAGCGTCTCACGCGTCTAACCAGAGATCCTTTGTCTCTTGATTCGTAGATCGGGAAAACCTTCCCCTTCGGAATCGATCGAGACGATCGATCCTAGTGTGACCGTTGGAAGATCTTGCTAGCTTTGCTACGAAGATTGAATCTCCAAAGAACAGCCGCAGCACGCCGTTGTCGCCGCCGATCCCGAGAACCAAGCCGCCGCCCTTCTTGCCGCCGCCGGTTTCGGGGAGATTCTCTCCAAGTGAGATCTAGGGCTGTGGACTCTTCATTGACTTCAAGAACACGTCATCGAACGAAGAGGGACACCTTAGTCTCCATAAGTTGTTTGTATTTCATATACAATCTATTTTCAATTTCTTTGTAACGGACCGATTGGTCCCTAGTTGTAAGGGTTGGGTGCAACCCGTGTTGTGGGAGTGGTGACTCCTACGTGTGGAAGGGTTCCTTCCGTTAGTGCAAGGATTGGATTTCAATCCTGTTGGTGAAGTGACCGAGTCGTCCCTGGTTGGGAGATAGGTCGAAGGGGGAAAGTGGACGTACCCAAATCGGGGAACCACTATAATTTGCTTGTGTCCTTTCTGTGCTGTGTTGTTTTATTTTCTTGTGTAGGTACGACTTTAATTCCGCAAAAACCGCTGCAAGACACCTATCCCCCCCCCTAGGTGAAGGTAGTTGACACTAAGTGGACTTTTACTTACAACTCAGGCCTTAGCCTTACCACTCAGATTCAGAATGAATCTTACAAGATATATAAATGATGATGAATTACAGACACCAAAGAAAATTCTCTATGCCTGTCTACCTAGACTGAGCAGATATCAACCCTAACTTCTTCATAGTAACAAGATGACACAAAGATCTTGAAATGATGCCCGACTTATTCTGGAATCAACTAGCAGATGAATCTGCTTCTTCTTCTTCTTCAGGAATATCTCCTGATCTGGATAGAGCAGATTTCAGCCCTTCTTGTTTGATCCAGCAAATTGATCTTCAGATTCTGGCTCGGCTTGGATCGGGAAGACAACTTCAGCTAGGGCACGCCTAGGCGGATTCGTTTCTCTCAGAGGATTACTCTGAACCTGCTGGAGTGGATATTGATTCCACCAGCAAACTCAGAAGCCCTTCAGATTTGATCTTGAAGTTCTTGGCTCCTGCAACAATGGCGGTTGAAGACAACGAACTCCACTTCTCGTTTTTTTAATCAGAGATTAATCCAATTAATTCCTTTCATCGTTCTTTAGATCTCTTCTACTATTTATAATCCCATCATATTGGCGAGATGATCGACACGTGTCTCAGTTTTAATGGTGGTTATAACCTCAGCTCTATTAACATGAGATCCACTATAGAATGACGACGACATTAATGTCGATTTGCATCGAATCTGAACTGTGTTGACTTGTTGATTTTGATGAGTCGGCATCACTCTGGACTTAGCCAAAATCAACAACTTTTATGAAATCCTGTGTTCGACGAACTTCAAGCTTAGTTCGATGAAATCTGAACTCAGCTCGACGAAATAGTGAAGCTGAGATCGACAAATTCCCTTAGCTCAGTTCTTTCTTCAGGTGAATGTCGAGGTCGACGAACTTCGAGCTCAGCTCGACGAAACCTGAGCTTCGCTTGATGAACCAATGAAGTTGAGATCGACGAATTCTCTCAGCCTAGTTCTTTCTTCAGGTGAAGGCTGAGTTCGACGAATTCTCTGAACTGTCGTCGATGAAATCTGAACTCCGTTCGACGATTCTAATAGCTGAGTCCTTCTTATAGGTAAATGCTGTGATCGACGAACTCTGAACTCTATTCGATGAAAGCTAATCTCATCTCGATGAATGGTAGACTCAGCGATTCTGGACTTGGAAATTTCTTCAGCTTTGCATGATGTTGTTGAGTGCATTGAGTGTAAATCCCCCATTCAACGCTTTTTCCCTTAGCCATGTTCTTCAACTTTCTTCCTGATGGCATTGAGAGAGTTGAGTGTATATCCCTCACTCGACACATTTTCCCTTAGCCATATTCTTCAGCTTTCTGCTTGATGGCGTTAACAGACTCAGCATAGCATTGAGTGATGAAGCTTCACTCAACGCTTCTGGACTTAGTCGATTTTCTGCAATCTTGCCTTCTTGCTGATGTTTGGCATTGACAAACACAACATGGCGTTGAGTGATGAATCTTCACTCAACGCTTCTGGGCTTAGTCAATTTTTTGGATTCTTCATAATAAGGCTATGAAAAATTAACCTTGACTCAACGCTTGTAGCTGTATGGCGTTGAGTGAGTTGAACTCACTCAATGCTTGTGGACTTAGCCGATTTTCTCAGGCTTTGTCAGAGTGATCTCAATAATTTCTTCTCTGCAGTCTTAAGTGTCTTAGCGACTTTTGCCTTAGTCAACGTTTCTGGCTGTCTCAGCGCTTTCTTCTCAGCGGTCTCAACTGTCTCAGTGCTTTTTGCTGAATGGCGTTGAGTGAGCTTGCCTCACTTAATGCTTTTGGACTTAAGTAATTTTCCTGCCTACCTTCTCTCAACGCTATTAGCTGGATGGCATTGAGTGAGGCATTTGAGTGAGCTTGCCTCACTCAACGCTTTTGGACTAGGTAATTTTCTGAGTTTCCAGCTCCACCTTGAGTCCACCTGTCATTGTCTCTTAAGCTAGCTGTCCAATCATTATGATAAAGACTAACCTGTATGTATGAAATTAACCATACATTGAATACAATTATGTCTATCTCATTGACATATTTGACATCATCAAATCAGGGTCATTGGGATCAATGAACCCAACCTTAAGGGTACACCAAATCTTGTCTTATGGTACCTAAGAAGCAATGACGTCGAGCTAATTGGCTTTTCAGATGCTGATTTTGCTGGTAGCAGGGACGGTAGGAAAAACACTTTCAGGACGTGCCAATTCCTTGAAAGACTGCTCATTTCCTAGAGCAGTAAGAAGCAAAATTATGTGGCAACATCTACTGCCGAATCAGAGTATATCTTTGCAGGTAGTTGTTGCGCACAACTTCTATGGATATGGAATCAACTCGAAGATTATAACTCGAAGTTCAGCGAAATTTCGATGTTCTGCGACTCCTCCAGCGCCATTGGAATCACAAACAATCCAGTCTCTCACGACCGTACCAAACACATCGAGGTGTGCTACCACTTCATCCGGGAGCACGTGGAGAACAAGGACATAGCCCTAAGCTATGTCCCGACGGACAAGCAGGTTGCGAATATTTTTATGAAGCCGCTGGATGAGACCAAATTCTCGCTTTTCAAAACAGAGCTGGGCATGCTGAACAAGGAACCATGAAGACGGTCAAAGTGGCAGAAATTGTCTCGGGATAAAGTTCAACAAAGCAAGAATTCTTCTTTTGCAAGTCCAATTCGGTGAATATCGACCGACATGTCGCATATTCATACAACACTCGCCAAATAAGACTTGTACAACAGCTAATTTCGGAGAAATCTATTTGGGGCAATATTTCAACTTGCCTATATCGGATCCGAAGACTCGATGATCACAATTGAGGTACGCGCAGTCTAAATACAATTTAAAAATCGATATATATATATATATATATATATATATATATATATATATATATATATATATATATATATATATATATATATATATATTCATTTAAATAGTAATGGGAGGGCAGGCTTGACTTTCGTCGAACTCAAAAGCCTCCGAAACCCGTCAATTCGCACAACTACGCTACCCGACCATTCGGCTCCCGATTCGCCGATTCCTGCCGATCGCCACCTTCCTCCCGTGTCCTAGCTCGCATCACTCGTACATAGCTTGCCGCAAATCCCTAACTTCAAGCCTGCCGCCGCATATTGTGTGTTGCCGCCGGCTACAACGTGTCACCACCGCCTGCCGACAGAAACCCTCCGATAATCACCGATTATTCATTACAGTGAACCCTCCAATTCTTGCCTTCTTCCAGAGGTTCTCTAGTGCTGTGTTTGTGCTGACACCAGAACCCTCCTCAAACCTTCAGTGTTTTCTCTCGAGAGTTTCAGAAATTCCAGTTTTCTGTAATTTTCCATGGCTCCTAGATGCACCACTGGCTTGCTAGGAGGAGGTGAGTTGGTCCGCGTAGGATTTGCTCAAGCCTCCGACTAATTCAGGAATGTCATTATGATGTTGGAGATCGTTGGACTCTCCTTCGTCCTCGAACACCCCTGCAAGGTGCTCGACAACTTTTCTGAAATCCTGTGTTCGACGAACTTCAAGCTTAGCTCGATGAAATCTGAACTCAGCTCAACGAAACAGTGAAGCTGAGCTCGACGAATTCCCTTAGCTCAGTTCTTTCTTCATGTGAAGGCCGAGGTCGACGAACTTCGAGCTCAGCTCGACGAAACCTGAGCTCCGCTTGACAAACCAGTGAAGCTGAGATCGACGAATTCTCTCAGCCCAGTTCTTTCTTCAGGTGAAGGCTGAGTTCGACGAATTCTCTGAACTCTGGTCGACGAAATCTAAACTCTGTTCGACGATTCTAATAGCTGAGTCCTTCTTATAGGTAAATGTTGTGATCGACGAACTCTGAACTCCGTTCGACGAAAGCTAAGCTCAGCTCGACGAATGGTAGACTCAACAATTCTGGACATAGAAATTTCTTTAGCTTTGCATGATGGCGTTGTGAGCGTTGAGTGTAAATCCCTCATTCAACGATTTTCCCTTATCCATATTCTTCAGCTTTCTTCCTTATGCGTTGAGAGCGTTGAGTACATATCCCTCACTCAATGCTTTTTCCCTTAGCCATATTCTTCACCTTTTTGCCTGATGGCGTTGACAGCCTCAGCATAACGTTGAGTGATGAAGCTTCACTCAACGCTTCTGGACTTAGTCGATTTTCTGCAATCTTGCCTTCTTGCCGAAGTTTGGCGTTAACAGACAAAGCATGGTGTTGAGTGATGAAGCTTCACTCAACGCTTCTGGACTTAGTTGATGTAAGACCCCCTTTGTTTTTCTTTTATCGACACCGGGGTCTTAGGCCTAGAACAGCCGTTTTGCGGTGACTCCTTCACGCCCTGAAGGGTCATCACCACAAAGCGCCGATTCTGCTGGCCAATTCGATCACAGAAAAAGTAGCACAATAATGTAAATGCAAATTGCAGTCCACAGAGAATCACATGTCATAATAAATATAACTCCACGAAGGGAGTGTCCATAGAATAAAACATCAGCGTAGCAAAATACGGGCTTATGCCCGGTACATCATATCCTCACTACAAAATCACTCAAGAGGAAGTAGAAAAACTACTCAAGGTCGAGACTCACGGTCCCGGTTGTATGAACTCCGGAGCTAGACTGCCCCACCTCCAAGCGTACCGGTCTCTGGGGCTGCTCCTCCATGCTGGTCTCCACGATCCCCTAAATGATGCGGTTCTTAAACCGTTAGTCTAAAAGACTAAGTCCTATCATCCCCCGCCCCTTCCCCCACGGCCCCTAGGCACCGAGCGGAGCGGAAGAAAGTTGAAGGTGGAGGAAATCAAAAGCAGATGACAGCGGTCCTATACTAGCAAATTCTATAGCATGTAAAGACAATAAGCTGAAATATGAAAAGTAACCTTCACTTATGTGAGAACACATAAGCCAAGGGGTCTTCTGCAAGGCTCCCATCGTATAAAAAGTCCCATACTAATTTATACGTTGGGGTGTCGGTTATCAAACAGCAGTAAATATATATATCCAAAATTAACCTTAATTTATAAACTTGCCCACACAAGCTTATAGACCAAGGGGTCGTTTTGCAGGTCCTAAAGTATAAGCGTCCCATTCCACTTATACTTTAGGTGTCAAGGTTAAAGGAAACGATTATGCTATGACATGCAAGTGGGTATGATGGATCATGCAAGTGCAACACACACACCCGACTCTGTGCACACAGACCTTTAGTTCCCCCTTTCTGGAGCTGTAACCTCCCAGGATACCTCCGTAGTGGCAGACAGAAGCGGTGGGTTGGGCCTCGCCCACCTATAAACCAGTAAAGCACTACCGGTCAGACCTATCGTACGCCTCAACGCTTGGTGCACGAAGCGGACTCCTGCGTACTCTTGCCGGCTGGCGCACCGGACTTCTGTTGGCGAAGTGTTAACCACACTTGCCGAGTCATCGTATTGGCGTCGGTGCATCGACCCTCCAATACCGAAGACCCACCACCTTAGTTTTTCCTTCCTTATATGCACATGCAAATAGCGTAATCAAACCCGAGCCGAAGCTCCCCAGACCAACACGTCCGTCTCAAACAATCGAGCCGAAGCTCCCCGGACCCAAAGTCCGTCTTTTAACCATCCAAGCCGAAGCTCCCAGCTAATTTCTGGTGCCAACAGTGTTTGTGAAATGTGCAACCCTAATTACTAAGTTACACTTTTCAGCTTGTTAAAACAGTTTACGTTAACCCAGGACTGCCCCCGGTATTCCCTGTGAAGGGCTCTCAAGGGGCACTAGGAACTGTGTTGGGATTACGCCCAGCGTTCCCTTTCGCAAGGTACTTATTTTGTTATTGGTTGATTTCATTCCCCATTACTTTCTCATGTTCCGATAGGCTAATCCTAGGGTGATTTGACTCCAACTCTCCTTGGGCAGGACGATCTTTCGTCGGACACGAACGCCTCTAAACCCTAGACAAAACAACTCCCTACCCACTTATCTTCCATAGATGCACCTAATTCTCCTTATCCTTTCAGCAAACCAACAAGACCCATCGCACGTGCTCTAATTCATATCCAAAATGATTTCCTGCAGTTTTGCTTTATGCAGACCACTTAAGCTACATGACCCGTAAAAAAGGAAGTACATGAAATACTCATCCAGTACCCCTATGATAATTATTAGAGGCCTAAAATGACATTTGTAGCATAAATCCAGAAATTTATAATTTTCCTAATTTGTCAGATAATTAATTTTTTTATTCTAGTATCCAAAAAGCCCAAGTTTGAACATGAAGTAGAAATTTCAGACAAGATAATATTCCAATAAATTTATGTTAATTACAAAATGCATAGTCAACTCTAAAGCCTAAGTCTTTAAATTTTTCAGCAAGGTTTAGACCCTTAAATGTAATTTCAAAGATATCTCATAAAAGTTATTTTAAAAGATTTTACAACAATAATACCTCCAAAAATTCATAGAAAATTCAGGGATGATTATGATGGCCTACAAATACCCTAGAAAAAGTTTCATAATTTATCATTTAATAATAAGGCTATACTTGATTTTCTCATGAAATTTCAAGTTTATGAGTTAATGAACAAAGTATACTAATTAACCATCAAAAATTTCCACAAAAATTCTCACGTGATAATATTGATCTAGGAACACTATGTATCAAGTTTCATAATTTTTCAACAAGTATTGGGCTCTTGCAAGAATTATTTAATATGTAACCGAAGTAATGCACTTGTGAAGTAGATGCCCTAACTAGGTATCCAAAAATTCTATCAAAAATCATACATGATCAGTAAGGCCTAAAACTACCTCTGCCAATGTTTCATGCCCTTTCAATGGGCAGTGAAATCACAATAGCCAAATTATTAATTAGGGCAATCCTATTGGTTACAAATGAAGTGCTACAAATATTGATCAAAACTTCCCAAATAAATTACCAGAGGCTCAAAATATTCTTATTCCCTCACTACCCAAATTTGATTAAATTTCAAGAAGTTTAGCTAACCTAAACTAACACTACAAGTTTTAGGTCCTAAGCTAGGGTTAGGGTTTTGTGGACCCTACCCTTTTCAAAATTATTTAACATTTTTACCAGAGGGTTTTATATATCCTAGAACCCTCTATACAAAATTTGATGTTCATCCAAGGTGTTTAGGGCTCATGCCCTTCACAAGGCACAAAGGTCCCTCCTTAGGGTTTGGCCTGGGAACTTAGGGCAAATCAATTCCACACTACCCCACATTCCATGGGGAGGTGATAAATGCCAAAGCAAGTAAGTGTCCCAAATTTCAGCCTCTGTTGAGGTGATTTGGTCACTCAAAATCAAAAGTGCACTTTTTGAACAAAAATACCACCTTAGGGCCACACTAGTGTTTGGTGATTCCCTAATCAAAACATATCCAAATGAGTCCAATTTTTTTTACAGGACTAGGTCTTGAAGCCAGGGACCACTCTCCAAAATTTGGGAGGGTTTGGAGGTCATTTGACTACTTAATTAAATTACCCTAGCTTTATTAAATAAAGTAAAAAACGTTAGGAAAAGTGTGTCCAAAAATTCTGAGTTTTGGGCAGGCCCTAGGTATAGCTAGGTTAGGCTGCCTGCCAAAATTTCAACTGATTTGGGCTAGGGATGAAGTGTGGGCACTCAGTTTAATGACTGCCTAGCCCTAAGGGTATGTCCCACCAAAATGGGGGCCCTGGTCAGACCATGTAACCAAATGGGTTCAAACAAATTTTAAAATAAAATAGACTCAGAGGGATACAACTTTTGTGTTGAAAGTTTTTCCACCAGATGGCCCTACGTATTTTAAAAAATTAAAACCATTTAGTGTATATAGTGTGACAGAAATGAAATAATCAAGAAATGATTCCTATAGTTTAATTTCTGATGGAGCACGAATCTTGGCGCAGATGAGCGGGATCCGTTCATCTCCTTCGTTGAGCCGACGGCCAGGATGCATTCTTCCTGGGCCGACTTCAAGCGGCTGCCGCCGGCCATCCAGCCCCTTCCCCGGCTGGCCACCGCCACCACCACCTCCGTTGAGGTGGGGGCTATCGCCAGGCGGTGGCTCTGCCGCCGGAGAGGCGTTTTCCGGCGGTTCTAGCAAGTTCATTTTAGCCGAAAAACCATGAAAATTCCTGGTTTGTATCGGGCTCAATTGAGCCCGAAACTTCAACCTAAGTAGTCCTATAATCTACCCGTGAGTTAAGGAGAGGGAGAGGACCTTCCTGGCGGCCTGAATGCTAGTCGATCTTCGGGTTGCCATGGTGGTGGTGCCGCCGGCCGGATTTCTGCAACAGTGCAGTCAAGTTGCCTGAATCTCTACGGTAAACGATGGGAAGGGATCCTCTCATGTCACTGATGGTGTATAAATCATCAGTTGGGGGAGGGGAGAGGCCAAACACCAATGGCCATTAATGCCCTTGAAGGCTTGGCTCGGGTTGAGTGGGGGGGGGGGGGGGGGGGGGCTGAATCCTCCTCTTGGTGGCCGGGAAACGGCTGGAATCAACTCCTCTTCCCTAGAGGAGTTGATTGCAGCCATAAATGGTGGCTGTTGATCTCCTTGGCCGGCTTTCCACTCTCCCCTTCCTCTCCCCCATCTCTCTCCTCCATTATCATGGAGGGAAGCTTCCTTCTCTCTCCTAGTCACCCCTAATTGACTGGTCAACCCCATAAGCTAAATTCAGCCCACTTGGTCATGATGAACATGGAAATGGAGTTAGCCTAAGGAAGAAGTGGCTTGGGCTTGGGTTAGCCCTTTTGGGCTAGGTTTGACTTGACTTAAATGAGGGTTGACCTGGGCCAATTTGACCATCTGGGTTGACCCCATTGGGTTTTTAGTGGCCCATTAGACTCCCTTAAGGTCTAGGATTACTTTAATAGGGTTGGTTGGGCAACTTGGTGGTCACATGTCCCTTGGTAAGAGCACTTTGACCATTTTAAGGCTAGAGTTGACTTGGGTCAACATGACCAATTGGGTTGACCCCTATGGGTCCTTGGTGACCCATTGGCTTCCCCTAAGGTCTAGGTAGGGTTATGTAGGGTTACCCTGCACTTGGAGGTCACATACCCTTAGTAAGGGTACTTTGACCAGATTAGGAGCTTGAGTTGACCTGGGTCAACCTGGCCTCTAGGGCTGGCCCCAATGTGTCCTTAGTGACCCACTGACCTCACTTTAGGGTTAGGAGGGCATAGGTGGGGTCCTCTAGGATAGGAGCAGGTCAATTGACCCTAAGTAGGCTAGTTTGACCCATTTAGGGCTAGGGTTGACCTTGGTCAACTGAGCCTCTTTGGCTGACCCTAATGGGTCCTTATGGCTCTAATGGGCCTCCCAAGGTATTAGGGGTGTTGTGGTAGGGTGTTGGGGTTAAGGTGTAGCCCATGGTCATCCTAAACATTGCTTAGAGTTCTACTATTTGCAGACCATGATGATCTTCCACATTTTGTCCCCTATCTCTTGGCCCATTTCTGGCTTTCTAGGGTTTTGTCATGACCTTGTTATGGCCAAAACCACTCTTAGGGGTCTAGTTGGAAATGGGATGTTACAGTTGATTTTCTGAATTCTTCACAGTAAGGCTATGACATGATAACCTTGACTCAACCCTTCTAGCTGTATGTCAATGAGTGAGTTGATCTCACTCAACGCTTCTGGATTTAGCAGATTTTCTCAGGCTTTGTCACACCAATCTCAACGCTTTCTTCTCAGCGATCTCAGCTGTCTCAGCATTTTTTGCCTTAGTCAACTTTTCTGACTCTCTCAGCGCTTTCTTCTCAGCGGTCTCAACTATCTCAGCACTTTTTGCTGAATGGCGTTGAGTGAGCTTGCCTCACCCAATACTTTTGGACTTAGTTAATTTTCTTCCCTGCCTTCTCTCAACGCTATTAGCTGGATGGCGTTGAGTGAGCTTGCCTTACGCAACGCTTTTGGACTTAGGTAATTTTCTGAGTTTCCAGCTCCACCTTAAGTCCACCTGTCATTGTCTCTTGAACTACCTGTCCAATCATTGTGACAAGACTAACCTGTATGCATGAACTTAACCATATATTAAATACAACTATTTCTTTTTCATTGACATGTTTGACATCATTAAATCAGGGCCATTGGGATCAATGGACCCAACAATCTCCCCCTATTTGAAGATGTCAAACCATTGATCAAGCATGTCAAAACTACTGATCAAGCTTCTTTAGTCAATGAGATTCACAGTCAATAAAAGCATATTCATATTAAATTCAGTGAAACGAATTTTACCTACTCCCCCTGGATTTCTATAAGGAAAGTTACACCTTAGAGGATTACCTCTTAGCTTGATCTCCCCATGACTTTCTCCCCCTGTATTTTTCCCATGAAGGAGCTTGATCCTTTCTGATAGTAATCTTCTATCTCTCTCCCTTGATCTTAAACAACCAAAGGTAAACATGACCTCCATCTCTCCCCCTTTTTGACCTCTTCAAATAGTCAGGAAGGAGCATGAGGTCTTTTTCTTCCCTTGTGTTCTCCCCCTAGCAGATGTAAATGTAGCCAGGATTGCAGCTGCCAACATGCCCCTTATACAGGGCTGACTTGTATATCACACTTGAAAGTCTCTAGTCCTGCAGCTGCTGATTCCACATGAGAACAAGCATCATCTCTCATCTTCCTTTCCACAAGGTCTGCAAAACCTGCAAAAAGAACAAACCTGTACCAAGCATAATACCTTAGGGAGTACCCAAAGCTATTCTAAGTTCAACATACCCAAATCAATTTTGAAGGTGTTAAACTTGGCTTCATCTAGAGACTTAGTGAAGATATCTGCCACTTGCTTGTCAGTTGAGACAAACTCTAGGCAAATGTCTTCTGTCTCAACATACTCCATAATAAAATGATACTTAATTTCTATATGCTTAATCCTGCTATGTGAAACAGGATTCCTAGTAATAGAAATTGCACTAGTCGAATCACAATATAGAGGAGTTTTACTTATCTTAATTCTATAGTCCTCAAGCTAATGCTGTATCCACAATAATTGAGCACATCAACTACCTGCTACGCTGTACTCTGACTCTGTAGTGGAGATAACAACACTTGTCTATTTATTGCTGCACCATGACACTAATCTTCCACCTAGGAATTGACATGTACCAGTGGTGCTTTTCCTGTCTTCCTTGTAGCCTGCAAAATCTGCATCTGAAAATCCAGTTAGCTCAAAATCTCTATTCCTAGGGTACCATAGACCAAGATTTGATGTCCCCTTAAGGTACCTTAAAATTTTCTTTGCAGTAGAATAATGAGATTCTTTAGGGCGTACCTGATACCTAGCACAGACACATGTAGTATACATGATGTCAGGCCTAATAGTAGTCAAGTATAGAAGGGAGCCAATTATCCCTCTATATAGAGACTCATCAACAGGTTTCCCTGCCTCATCTTTGCCTATAGGCATACTTGAACCCATTGGAGTTCTCATGGTGGAGGCATTCTCCATACCATATTTCTTAATTAACTCTCTTGTGAACTTAGACTGGGATATGGACAAGCCATCATCAGTCTGTCTTACTTGTCCCAAGAAGAATTTTGGCTCACCCATGCTGCTCATCTCAAACTTCCCTTGCATATGTTTGGCAAACTTCCTGCAAAGGTTATTTTCAGTAGATCCAAAGATAATGTCATCAACATATATCTGGACTAGAATGACCTTGCCCTTAGATTCCATAAGGAATAGAGTCTTATCTATTTCCCCTTGAGATTTTGTTCTTAATAAGGAAAGTAGACAATGTTTCAAACCATGCTCTAGGGGCTTACTTTAACCCATATAGAGCTTTCTTAAGTATATAAACATAATTAGGAAAGTGAGGATCTACAAAATCTGGTGGCTGATCCACATATACTTCCTCTTTTAAGTCTCCATTCAGGAATGCTGAATTCACATCCATTTGGAAGACTTTGAATCCTTGATAGGCAGCAAAAGCAAAGAATAATCTTATTGCTTCCAGCCTTGCTACTGGGGCAAAGGTTTGATCAAAATCTATTCCTTCTTCTTGCCTGTAGCCTTTTGCCACCAATCTGGCCTTATTTTTGAAAATAATGCCATTCTCATCTAGCTTGTTCCTGTAGATCCATTTTGTTCCTATGACATTATGTCCCTTTGGTCTGGGAACCATCTCCTAGACCTTACATCTTTTGAACTGATTCAGCTCTTCCAGCATAGCTTCAATCCAGTGAGAATCTTTGATAGCCTCTTCAAGCTTTTTGCGCTCTACTTGCGATAGGAAGCTTGAAAATAATGCTGTGTTAATGCTCTGGCTCCTTATCTGGACACCATGTCTTACATCACCAATGATTTGGTATGCTGGATGGTCCCTCAAATGTTTCACAGCTGGAGGCATTCTTACTTCAGCTAGTTATTCTGCATTATTCTCAGCTTGCTGACCTTTATTGTCTTTAGCCAACTGTTCTTCATCCTCACCTTGTGAGTCTTGAGTCCCCCTGGACAACACCCATCTTCTTCCTTATCTTGTCATGCTGGATACATTTCCCTAATGGTAAGCTTGTCCATCATATCCTTTAAACCTGCAAAACTAGAAGAGGTGCTTGACAACTAACAGTTAATTAGGTTTGACTCATCAAAGAGAACATGTACCGATTCTTATACAACTTGAGTAGTCAAGTATAGATCCTATATGCCCTACTATTGTTGCTATAACCAACAAATATCCCTTCTTGAGACTTGGAAGCAAACACAGTCACATACGACTTACCATTGTTTAGAACATAGTACTTGCTACCAAAAATCCTGAAGTATGATAAGTTTGGTTTTCTGCCTTTTAGAATCTCATAGGGAGTCTTCTTGTGGCTTTTGGTGATGGAAGCCCTGTTAAGGACATGGCATGTAGTGTTCACTACCTCAGCCCTGAAATATTTTGGGAGAAATGAATCACTTAACATGGTTCTACCATCCTCTATGAGAGTTCTATTTTTCCTCTCAGCAATCCCATTTTGCTGGGGTGTTCTAAGAGAGGAGAACTCTTGATGAATCCCAAACTCTTCATAGAATCTTGTCATGCATTTGGACTAAAACTCAGTCCCATGGTCACTTCGGATTTTGACCACAGTACTGTTAAGTTTATTCTGAATTTGCCTAACAAATGTCTGGAAGACTTCATGGGTTTCAGATTTCTTCCTTAGAAAGAACACCCAGACAAATCTAGAAAAGTCATCAACAACCACAAGGGTGTAGACTTTCCAACCTAGACTATGAATTGACATAGGACCAAAAAGATTCATATGTAGGAGGTATAAACACCTCACTGAGTCTTTGGTATCAAGGTTCTGAAAGGAGGTCCTGGTCTGCTTGCCCTTTTGGCATGCTGAGCAGATACCCTCCTTGATGTACTTCACCTTAGAACTATTTCTCACTAACTCTTCACTAAAGAGTTTGCCTATGGTCTTGTAATTCAGATGAGCTAGCCTCTTGTGCCATTGGACACAATGTGAAGCTTTCTCATCTGTAACTAGGCATATAGGAGAATCCTTACTCTCACAAACAAAATTGAGACAATACACATTTCCTCTCCTAGTGCCTGTCAAGATGACCACTTGGTCACTTGACCTCCTAATTTGGCACTCATCCTTGAGGAAACAAATGTCATAGCTAAGATCATAAAGTTGGCTTATGCTTATCATGTTATGTTGAAAACCTTTCACATAAGCTACTTGTGTGATGGTGATTATGCCATTAGATATCTTACCAAACCCTTTAGTTACTCCTCTTTCTGAACCACCAAAGATGACTTTGGCTCCAATTTCAACTGGAGTGTACTCTTTCAACATGCTCCTTATTCTAGTCATGTGCCTGGAACAACCACTGTCCAAGTACCATAAAGAGGTATGGCCACTTGGACTCACCTGCAAAAATAGATCATCTTTCCATAGGATCCCAATTCTTATTGGGTCCTAAGTTTAGGTTAGACTGAAATTGAACAGGTCTACCTGCAGCTCTTCTGACAGGTAAGCTGGCATTATCTCTCTGGACACTCTTATTGTGCTAGCAATCAATAGCATAGTGTCACACTTTGTCACAACACCATCACTCATAAATGTTGTACCTTCTTTTGAGGGCTGCCTTTACTGCATAGTAGTCTACAGCTCTCATTCCAGCAGGTACAACAACCTTTTTCTTAAGTCTTCCAGCCACAACCTGATTTGGGATTTGTCTGGAAGCAGAGGTACTAGGGATATCTTGGACCCTATCAACAGTTGCCTTCTTTTCAGAGTGCAAGCTCCTGATAGCTTCAAATATACCCAAGTCTGGTGTGGTGACAGACTTTCCTTTAGTCTGATTGTGTGCTGTCAGACATTGAGAATGGGCTGCTGCCTTATTTTTGAGTGTTGGGGATGGTACACCAAACACAAATAGTCCAGGATGGGCCATTTGGATTTCTTCATGGGATTCCATTTAGATGCATCACTTTTTTTTGTAACGACCCCAGGCCCGAGCTTAGAGGCCCATAGGCTTGTCTCGTTCTGGACATCGCTACCGGGCTGCAGCCCAAGCACCCCAAAGCCTCTCCACTCCTGTTTCTCGGCCGCGGTGCATTGTTGAGGCCAGGTCTCGAACCCGCAACCCCCTTGGTAGGCAACCTTCAACAGTTCCCATCACCAACTGAGCTGTATCTCAGTTGGTGATGGGAACTATTGAAGGTTGCCAATCAAGGGGGTTACGGGTTCGAGACCTGGCCTCAACAATGCACCGCAGCCGAGAAACAGGAGTGGAGAGGCTTTGGGGTGCTTGGGCTGCAGCCTGGTAGCGATGTCCAGAACGAGACAAGCCTATGGGCCTCTGAGCTCAGGCCTAGGGTTGTTACATAGGTATTCTACCTTTAGCCTTGACTAGAAGAGATCCAGGAACTTCTTGACTGATAGAGATTTTGTGGTCCTTGAAGAATCCTGGAGTGAAGGTTAAAGAAGACTCTTGATTTGGAATGAATGTTCTTCTTTTTCTTCACCAATGTCAAGAAGAAAACTGGTTTGTTTTCTGTACAGAGAAGGATTAGAATCAGATTGCTGTTGATCTTCTCTGTAAGCCTGTATTCTCTTTCTGGTTTGAACTTGCTGCTTAGTGTCTTTTTTTTGAAAAGAGAGAAAATCTCTTTTATATGATCAGTCAACAATCTCCTTTGAATTTTTGAATTCCTTTCTGCATTGATTGCTGACGGCCTGGAGAATGTAATACAGCTGGATAAAATATCTGTATTAATTGGATTTCCCCAACTGTTCTATTAAAAATGGCAAGTAGTAATCCTGATGAATACCATAATCAATGCTGCTTCTAACGGTAATATTCAGAGAATTTTAAGCATTGATTATTCAGGAATTACTGCAATAAAATAAGGACAAAAGAAGGAAAAATCCAAGTCTGGATCTGCATAGAATTCATTGAGCAAAGAACAGATTTCGTCTACCTGAGTCCAGAGTTCGTTGAGTTGAGAAATCATGTTCGTCGACCAGATAATTGTTGTTCGTCGACCTTAGATCCAAGATCGTCGACCTGAGAACTGCTAACTGCTTTTTGATAAAACTTGCCAATTCTGTGCTCTAAAATCATCGAGCTGATAATATAACTTAGTAGACTGCAGTTCAGAGAAATGATTCTGGACTTAGAATGTTGAAGTAAAACATCCAAAAATTGTCGACCTGAGCTCGAATTTTGTCGAGCTCAACTCAGAGAATTGTCTCTGAGTTCGTCGAGCTGAGTTCACCGAACATCGAACTCACTTTCCTGAGCTGATTTTTCTCTAAGTCTTGAGTCATCTGCTATCTTTTGTTGGCTGGTCCATACAATGTTGACTCTAAGGACATAGCCTAGACTCTAGGACACAGACATGACCCTGGCTATACATGTTGGGTCAATCATCCTAATTAGTGAGCCTAGCCCAAATCAAACTAGGGATCCAACAGCCTGTTCCTCCAGTGCTTCTTCTTCATAAATTTCAAAAATTGTATAGAAAATGCAGCAAAGTCTTCATCAGAAATGTGACAGTCTAATATGCTGGTACCCGAGCCTTCTGACTCAGAATCAACAACTCTCCTTGGAGGAGAAGGAATCTTCCTCCTGTTCTTCCTTGTGGCTTCAGCTTTGAAGGCCACTGACTTGTCTTTGACTATAGGCTTGCTGATTTTCTCCTACTTCTTTCTAGCAGTCTGCTGCATTTCATATGACAACAACTTTCCAAACAGGGTTGATGGTGGATTGTCTACAAGTCTGACCACTTCTCTGATGGCACAAATTTTTGTGTCCCAGTCTTTAGTTAAAGACCTGGGGAACTTGCCATTCAATTCATAAGTGCTGAAGACTTTGCCATATGTCTTCAGCTCATTCACAATTCTGAAAAACTTCTTATAGCACTCAATAATGCCATTTGACTTTTATTGCCTAAATCTTTCATACTCTTGATAGAGCATAGACTTTCTGTCTTCCCTCACTTCTTTAGACCCCTCCATGAAGAAAACTAATGTGTCCCACATCTCCTTAGCCGTCTTTTAGGGGACTAGGTTTTGGAAGGTTGAGTCATCTACGACACTAACAATAATGTTTTGTGCCCTATTATCCATTATAGCTAAGATGATTTCATCTTTAGTCATCTCAGAATATAGCTTTGGAGTCTTCAGATTTGCATCAAGAACTGATATCTTCATTGGGATGAAGGACCCTTCCTGTACTGTGATGTATATCCTAGGATCAAATACTTCCATGAAGAGTCTGACTGTAAGACCCCCCCTCCCGGATCCCAAAACACGGCACGAAGGAGGGTCTTATGCCCTGAACAGCCGCCTTGTGGTAGCATTAGCACACGGGCTAACCTGTACCACAAGACGCCTATTCCGCCGGTTATAACCTGAAAGTCCACCTAGTGTCAACTATGTTCACCTATGGGGGGGGGGGGGGGAATAGGTGACGTGTAGCGTTTTTGCGGAATTTAAGATTGTACCTGCACAATAAAAATAAACAGCACAGCACACAGAATACACAGGAAATTTATAGTGGTTCCCCGACTTGGGTACATCCACTTTCCCCCCTTCGACCTATCTCCCAACAAGGGACGACTCGGTCACTTCTCCAACAGGATTGAAATCCAATCCTTGCACTATTGGAAGGAATCCTTCCACACGTAGGAGTCAACACTCCCACAAACCGGGTTGCAACCAACCCTTACAACACGGAACAAACGTTCCTTTACAACAAAAGTAAATCTAGAATGTACACGAGATACAAACTTCGTTTGGAGACTACGGTGTTCCTCTTCGTTCGATGACGTGTTCGTGAAGTCAACGAAGAGTCTACAACCCTAGATCTCTCTTGGAGAGGATCTCCCCAGAACCGGCGGCGGCAATACGAGCGACGGCTTGGTTCGGGATCGGCGGCAATGACGGTGCGCGGCTGCGGTACTTTGAGATCCAAACTTCGTAGCGAAGCAAGCTAGGTCTACCAACGGTCACACTAGGATCAATCGTCTCGATCGATTCGGATGGGGAAGATTTTACCGATCTACAAATCGAGAGACAAGAGATCTCCGGTTAGACACGTGAGACGCTGAGCTTAGCTAAGCTTCTATCGACCGGAGATCTGGAAGAAACCACGATCAAGATCGGCGATCTACACTCTCGCGCGGCGACGGAGGCGGCGGCGGAAAAATCGCGAACTAGGTCAAGTCGCGGCTCAGCTTTGTATATCTTTTTCCGTCTCATCTTACTGTTCAAAAATACCCGTGTATTTATACACTATAGACACTTACAATATGACCGTTGTGGGTCCCACACGTAGAAACCCGAAATCCGGTTCAAAATAGTCCAGCGACAGAATCTGGTCCAGCAACATCCCAAGAAATCGCCAAGTACAATTCGTTGAGAATCGCAGGTGATTCTCGACGAATCGGCGAGAATCAGTTAGTGATTCTCGACGATTCGTCAAGAATCACTAGTGATTCTCGCCGAATCACTTTTTGATTCTCAACGAATATTACTTGGAATTCATGATCTGCTCTGCGATGGGTTCGGCGAGAATCACTAGTGATTCTCGCCGAATCTTACTTGGCACCGTTTTGAGGTAGCCGGAAAGAGTCGGCGAGAATCACTAATGATTCTCGACGATTCGGCGAGAATCACTAGTGATTCTCGCCGAATCGGCGAGAATCACTTGGTGATTCTCGTCGAATTATACTTAGACGAATTTTCGTCTTTCCACCCAAGAGCTGCTCCTTGACCCATCCTTGCTCCCTGTCTGCTCTTGTATAAACACGGCCCTGTACTTGAAAGTAAGTGCACTCCAATAGAGAGAGTACACGTAGGCCAACACACTGATCTGCTCAACGAGGGATTACGTCATGCAGACCCGTGTATATTGACCTACTGCACCCTAACATTGGTGTGCACTTAGCATGGAATAACTGCAAGCACAACTTAAGAGGTTTCATCAAATACATTGTGAATTCATCTTAGCTTGACAGGTGGCTTCCTCAAATCCTGGTGATTGTGGATACAATACCCAACAATCTCCCTCTATTTGACGAAGCCAAAACCCTACTAGCTAAGATGAATAACACTAATCAAATAATAAAAACAGCATTCAGAATTTAAACATGCAGCACAAGAGAATATAAGCAAACAGATCAAGACTTGAGTCATTCACAAATTCAAATATATATACCAATATATATATATATACATGTATAATCTCAGAATTGTTCATATAATAACAATAAGCATTAAATGTTCTTGAGAGAGAATGATAAGCTATAAATTGTTGACTATTTTTCCTTAGCTAAGGCATCCTTGAGTTTTTGCGCCAAATACTTCTTCCTTTGCCTGTCCATATACTCTTTAGGCTTCGGATAATATCTGGGAGGAGGAACTTTATCTGCTGCCGTGTTGGTCCTGAAGAAGATGTTTCGTTTCGCTTCATACGTCTTGTGCATTTCCCACTCATACTAGCTGTATACTTCGTTTCGATTGAGTTCTCCTTTTTCCTGTAGCCAGAAGGTGTCCAAGATGATATTCTTTGAAACTGGACTCCACTTGTCGTTTCGTACTTCCTCCTCACTCAGTCTGATTCTCTTCTCAGCTAGTGACTCCTTGGATGTCCCTTCTTGAGCTTGTCTCTTGCCCCTGGCTTTTGCTAGGGCCTCTTGGTCAAACATGCTCCTCAGTTTAGCTTTGGAAGTAGCCCTAGCATCAGCTTCACTTATGGGAACATCTGCACACTTGCACTTATTCCCTCAGCAGCACTTACTCCCTCAGCGGCCGTAGAAGTCTCAGGAGCATGAATACCCGCAGGATTTTCAGGCAAGGCGACGCCTAACGCCTGGTGAAGCATCCACCAGCTGCTGTCATAGAAGTATTTGTTTGACTGTTCGAAGTTTTTGATCTTGACTTCTCGGAGCTCAGCCATCTTAGCTATGAATTCCTTCTCCCCCTTTTGGCTTCAACTGCGATGGAGTTTGCATAGGAGTGCAGTGAGTCATCAATATGCTTGGTAGTCCTGGAGAATTCATTGACCAAGGCCTACTGATTGGCGTTGAGAGTTACCATATTACCGTCAAACTTTTGAATGTTGTTTGCTACAACATGAGCATTCTGATTCACTACCGCAAGAGTATCGGTGTTCTTTTTCAATCCGGCCATGAGAAGAGTAACAGCTTGGCCGGCCGCTGAATACTTATCTTCAAATTTCTTTTCCATCAGGTCAAGTTTATGATTGATCTCCACCATATTCTTGAGCATGAGATTTTCAGATTGCTTAATCCTTTTCAGCATTTTATTTTGAGCTTTATCAAAAGAGGCCTTAAGCTCATTCACTATGCCCTGAATGATATTCACTGTGTGAGTGGCTATATCATCTCGTAGAGGAATATTCTGAGGCACTTCTTGGCCGTGCTCTTCAGCAGAAGCACCTGTAGAGCTAGACACAAGCACAGTCTCTAATGGGGGAATACTTGCAGCATCTGCAGATTTCTCGGACTCCCCCTCCACTCGTGCACCGATGTTTTCAGGAATTATTTCAGGTGCGTGCTTGTCAGATGGAGGTTCAATGAGATCCTGAGTCTCCAATGCTTCTTGTCCCTTATTGCCATCATCCTCTCCTTCATCATCCATGAAATCATCTTCATCAGCATCCTCTTCCAACTCTTGGTCAGCAGTCCCCTGTACATCAGCTTCGGCTCCTTGATCGTTCAGGTTCAGGGCCTCCTCATTCTCCGGCACAGTTTCACTTTCTTCTTGTATCTCTGCCACAGCATCTCTGGCCATTTGGGAGATATCAGATACTATATCAGCATGAGTGGGTAGAGGCTCCCCCTCAATTCCTGCAGTCAAAGCATCAGGAATTTTATTGGGGATTACAGCTGGAGATACGTCCTGTTGGTCTTCCATGGCAGCCGGCCCAATTCGCCTCTCCCATCTGTCAAAAACACTAGAGTCCATTTTCTTTAAGTAGTGTAGAGGAACACCATTACTCATGTCATACTTGTCTCCATTCAGCTGATTGAGATACAGACTTATGATTCGGCCAAAGCTCAGAGATCTCAGGGTGTCCGTTATCTTATCAAACAGCAATGTCCCCCAGTTGAATCTTTTTCGGCAGACAATTGCCACTAGGATCTTGAACATATCCGCAGAGATATGGTCATGAGAGCCCGGCTTGCAGATGAGTACCTTTCCAATTATGTATGACAGAAGCTTCCCTTCTTCATTCATATCCTTGCGCTTGATCGACCATGTTCCTCGTGGGAGACCATAGAATAAGAGAGTCCTGGTCTTATCTTCTTCCTCAACATAGTCCTCGTGCTCCGAGCTAGAAAGCTGCAGGAAGCGGGTCAGCTTGCTGGCAGACATCTTGATCTTCTCCCCAGCCACCTTGCTTTTGATAAGAGAGTCGCCATTCCGGAGTTTTGCTGTAGCGAAGAACTCCAGCACCTCTTTGTCCAGGATTTTGCACGGGTGCTCCAGGACGAATGAGAGCCCAGCCTCTTCCAGCATCAGAATGATGTTTCTGAATTCGTCAGAGGCCTGAGAGAACCCTGTGCGAACCAGCTCGCATCCAGTGACTAGCCCAGCGGTTGTCCTTGGAGCCATTGCAGATCTAGGGAGAGAAGCCCTACTCTACGCTTAATGAACAGTAAAAAGGGAAGCGTCACTAGTGATAACGTCCAAGTACGGGTGAGGAAGAGGTTACCTAAAGGCGTAGACGGGAGTGAGTTGGTGAGCTTCCTGCGAGAAATCTTCCTTGAGCGTCCTTTGGGAAGACCTTCGGTGGAGAACTTGCGGGAAACAGCGATGGAGACCTTCGGTGAGTAGGAGAGTTTCCTGCGGAGTTCGGCGGGATTCGACGGAAGCCTGTGCGATTCCTGGTGGGTTACTTATGAGAAGACGATGGAGAACCTTGCGGGATTTGGCGAAGACCGTACGGGATTCGACGAGAACGTTGCGAGAAGACGATTCGACGAGCTTCCTGCGGGTCGGCGGAAGAAACCTTGCGCGATTCCTAAGGAATGTGAAGAGTCGGCGGGAATTCTTCCTTAAATGTGATTCTTCTTGATCCTTCGGCGAGAATGAGATTCTCCTTAAATGCCAAGCTCGACGAGTTAAATGGGATTCTTACGGTTTCCGTTTGTCTAAGTTAATTTGAAAGTCTTCTAACTATATAGATACTCCTTAAAGCCAAGCTGTTAGGGTTTGAGCCGGCTTTTCCATACATTTATTGATGGCAAGGTTTCCAATGATGTATTTTCGTTGCCGAGATTTCCAACGACGTATCTTTGTTAGTTTTCAGTGAATTAGTTTACGCCTGCAGATGGTAGTTCTCGAATCTACCAGTGGAATTTCCGATAACTCTTTAATGATGTATCTAATCTTTATATTCACCTTGTTGACCTATCCTTAGATGTGCACACATATACGTATAAGCATAAGTATAATTATATATATATATATATATGTGAATGTGGATACAATATGACTCAAGTCCTTGAAACGATCAAAAGTACCTGGGATTATGAGAGTTATCATATAGTCCCTCAGGTAAAACATATTAGGAGCTCAATGTGAGTATGCCCAAGTAGATATCATATCTGTTATTCCAGACGCTTGTTCCAATTTAGTCTTGAGCCACCTACTGTCTAGTTCCCATCATTTTTACGGGAACCTAGACTACCCTGCAAGAAAGAATTACTTTACCTTAGGAACCCAAATCATATTGGGTCCTAGGTTCCTGTTAGCATAAGCACTTGACTGCCTTCCTTCAGAAAACCTGTCAGGAAGACTACCTCTGCCCCGAAAATGTGGATAGGCCCTTGCCCTTGACACAAATGGGTTGTGCCAACAGTCGATGGCAAAGTGTCCCACTTTGCCACAACACCAACACGGGTGAATGTTGTATCGCCGTTTCTGACCTGATCTAGTGACTGAGGTAGTCACGGTCCGAGGTCTAGACGGGATAGGGCATGATCCCCTCACAAAATTTCCTCTTCCACCGTGACACGTGGTAGGGTGGAAGGAATGCATGTTGCGAGCGTCATGAGGCCGGGGAGGTGGTACCTTTCTTTCAGGCATCCCCTTCCTGAGGCCCCATGAAAACTTACACCATGACTTCTAACCTCCCTATCCTGTGTCCTCGGGTGGAGAGAAGTGTTCTGTGAGCTGGGACATGCAGATTCACACCGAGTTGAGGCAGTGGCAGTGAATACAAAGGGCTCAGAATGTGCCGTAGGTATTCTCTCATGGTTGGCCACGACGGCCCTTGCACTACTGGTGTCTCCACATGAGGACAAATCACCCTTGCAGTGACCACGATTATTCCTGTGGTCATACCTGAAGGCATGATGAGTTGCCTTCCTGCTTGGAGTGGGGGGTCGGAATACCGTTTCCCCATTTCTCCACGAATTGATAATCCGGGAGATCCACCCATTTTCTTGCTTTCTCTTTATAGCATCAACCTTGGAGAAGTTTGATACTATTCTTTTCTCATTCTCTAGACTACTCTCTAGAGCTGAGATTTTAGAGTCCTTGACCTTATTGTACGCCAATTGGACAACCAACAAGATCTTCAGTCGAGCAATCTCTTGAGCTTGCTCCTCAGCAAATAGGTTGCTTGTCTGAAGGGCTCTCTGCAGGGAATCAGCATTTGCTGAAGAAAGGCAATTCCTGTCTTCGGAAACTTCAAGAGATATGGGGCAGGATGAAGAGGTTACCTGCTCTTCAGTGATATTGTCATTAGAACCAGTGACCATTGTGTCATCCTCATCAGAGCTGCTTTCCTCACTGGCCTCTTCAGTCTCTGACACGGACACTGGAGCTCTGATGCTGTCCGAGAGATCCTTGCCTTCATCTTCAGAGGTGAGGACCCCCACATAGGCTTCATCCTCTGGTTGACAGCAGATTCCAGCTTTCTCTGACCCCCCATTAGCTCTGAGATCATCTCCCACATAGATTTAGTCGTCCTACAATTTTCCAATCTAGAGCGAGAAGCTCCAGACCAGATATCCAAGATAATTTGACGAATCCTCTTGTCCAAATTAAATAGTGACAGTTCCGTCTCTGACATCTCTGCAATGCACTTGGGCACTTCGATATTCTTTCCAGAGCATGAGGTCTTCATAGGAATAAAAGGACCCTCTTCCAGGATGAAAGATGCTCGAGGATCGATGGCCTCCAAGTGACATGACACCCTCATCCTCTAGACGGGATAATACTCCTTTGTACATGCGGGGAGTCTTAGTGGCGATATCTCATAATCCAGCTCCATGCTTCTGACACTGGTGGCAAGGATACTACTCAAGGTGTAAACCTTTTTGATGAGCAACCTCCCTCTGATACCACTTGAAAGTCCACCGAGTGTCAACTATGTTCACCTATGGGGGGGGGGGGGGGGGGTGAATAGGTGACGTGTAGCATTTTTGCGGAATTTAAGATTGTACCTGCACAATAAAAATAAACAGCACAACACACAGAATACACAGGAAATTTATAGTGGTTCCCCGACTTGGGTACATCCACTTTCCCCCCTTCGACCTATCTCCCAACAAGGGACGACTCGGTCACTTCTCCAACAGGATTGAAATCCAATCCTTGCACTATCAGAAGGAATCCTTCCACACGTAGGAGTCAACACTCCGACAAACCGGGTTGCACCGAACCCTTACAACACGGAACAAACGTTCCTTTACAACAAAAGTAAATCTAGAATGTACACGAGATACAAACTTCGTTTGGAGACTACGGTGTTCCTCTTCGTTCGACGATGTGTTCGTGAAGTTAACGAAGAGTCTACAACCCTAGATCTCTCTTGGAGAGGATCTCCCCGGAACCGGCGGCTGCAATACGAGCGGCGGCTTGGTTCGGGATCGGCGGCAACGACGGTGCGCGGCTGCGGTACTTTGAGATCCAAACTTCGTAGCGAAGCAAGCTAGGTCTACCAACGGTCACACTAGGATCAATCGTCTCGATCGATTCAGATGGGGAAGATTTTCCCGATCTACAAATCGAGAGACAAGAGATCTCCGATTAGACACGTGAGACGCTGAGCTTAGCTAAGCTTCTATCGACCGGAGATCTGGAAGAAACCACGATCAAGATCGGCGATCTACACTCTCGCGCGACGACGGAGGCGGCGGCGGAAAAATCGCGAACTAGGTCAAGTCGCGGCTCAGCTTTGTATATCTTTTTCCGTCTCATCTTACTGTTCAAAAATACCCGTGTATTTATACACTATAGACACTTACAATATGACCGTTGTGGGTCCCACACATAGAAACCCGAAATCCGGTTCAAAATAGTCCAGCGGCAGAATCCGGTCCAGCAGCATTCCGAGAAATCGCCAAGTACAATTCGTTGAGAATCGCAGGTGATTCTCGACGAATCGGCGAGAATCAGTTAGTGATTCTCGACGATTCGTCGAGAATCACTAGTGATTCTCGCCGAATCACTTTTTGATTCTCAACGAATATTACTTGGAATTCATGATCCGCTCTGCGATGGGTTCGGCGAGAATCACTAGTGATTCTCGCCGAATCTTACTTGGCACCGTTTTGAGGTAGCCGGAAAGAGTCGGCGAGAATCACTAATGATTCTCGACGATTCGGCGAGAATCACTAGTGATTCTCGCCGAATCGGCGAGAATCACTTGGTGATTCTCGCCGAATTATACTTAGACGAATTTTCGTCTTTTCACCCAAGAGCTGCTCCTTGACCCATCCTTGCTCCTTGTCTGCTCTTGTATAAACACGGCCCTGTACTTGAAAGTAAGTGCACTCCAATAGAGAGAGTACACGTAGGCCAACACACTGATCTGCTCAACGAGGGATTACGTCGTGCAGACCCATGTATATTGACCTACTGCACCCTGACATTGGTGTGCACTTAGCGTGGAATAACTGCAAGCACAACTTAAGAGGTTTCATCAAATACATTGTGAATTCATCTTAGCTTGACAGGTGGCTTCCTCAAATCCAGGTGATTGTGGATACAATACCCAACATAACCAATATCAATATAAACATGCCAACCCAACCAAAATATAAGCAAGGAGAAGTCAAATCCACACTAAGTATATATGTCTAAATGCATCAAATAAGAGAGAAGCTAAAATATGCTTCTACAAATATCAGAGTACAACTAGTAATTGCCCAAATGGACTACATCAAAATCTCACAACACTCACATCCATAACCGACGGTAGCGACGACACCGTCACATCAGGCCCTGTCGTCCTGGCCTGGCTGTCCTGCTGCAAAGTCTACGGCTACTCTACTTGCGGGGTGACCTTCTAGAAAGAAAGACGTAGCAACTGTTAGTCGAAAAGACTAAGTGACTTCTCATCCGCTCCCCCGGTGACTCCTCGGCACCGGGCGAAGAAAGGAACAAGGGTACAAGTATAATACAAGTAGTAAAGCAGGTACAAGCAGATGGTAATGGTACAATAAGATTAATATCATTATATTCTAACAGTTCTACATAAACAACAATAAACTATCAAGTTCAAGTATCTACAGCAGGAAAGTAACTTAACTTATAAGGATGCCCATACAAGCTTATAAGTTAAGGATCAGGTTACATAAAAGTAACTCATCGTATAAGAGTGCCCATACAAACCTTTACGATGAGAATCTTGATGTGCAATACTATGTAATGGTATGTATGCTATGCAATGACTCACCCATGATCACACACTGGCAATTATCATGTCGACACAGACTATAGTTCCCACTATTCGAGCAGGTAGCTAACATCTCAGGCATCAGCCGCCATGGCCAGACGGTGACAGTATAGCGGGCATCTCTACTATTAGGTGGGTATCCACACCACTCCACCTAGGCCTCCATACGCCTCAATGCTAAGAACACAACAACGAAGCCCATGCGTACTATGGCCCAGCGGGGTCTCGAGTAGATGTGCACCGAGAACACAGCCCGAACTGGCCTGGTGTGACCCAGAAGGGGCCTCAAAATAAAGCACGAGGACACAACCCAACCATTCACTTGGCACGGAAGGGGCCCCGGGACGTGAACACCGAGGACACAACCCAACCACCCAAAGTCTAACTATCAACTCCCGTCGGTGTGATGATCGGTGAGCCCGTAGACCTGCCACACTATCCTTAACCCAAGATTACGACACCGCGTGTCGACTTACACCGCATGCAAATTCCACAACACCGTGGCATGGAAGGGGCCTCAGATGTAAGCACGAGGACACAGCCCAAACATCCACTCGGCACGGAAGGAGCCCCGAGACGTGAACACCGAGGTCCAACCCAATCGTCCATCTATACCTCATTTCAACATTAACTCAACTGGTGATGACCAACGCCGCACTTACATCCATCCACCATACTACCCGTGGGAGACTACGCTCTAAGTATTGGACTACTACATTTCATTCTAACCCATCATACATACTCATGGCCATGGTTATTCTTCTATTTGTCATTCCAAGTAAGTTTAATATATTACAAGCATGATGCACATAAATAATAATCTAGTAATTTGTATCTAGTCACTTCATTCATCATATTATAGACATAATGCACATATATAATAATCTATCAGTTTTTAGAAAGTCATATCATGCCATAAAGCTTGCTTCACAATTCAGTTTTATGAAATCTAATTAACAAGATTCATCATTCATAGCACTACAATGGTTAGCATAAAATAGTTCATCAAAATCTCGAGTTAATTTGCAACATCGATTCCACCAAATTCAAATTCATACTTTCTAAAAACCCAGAATTTAAGTGCAGATTAAATCTGGACAACAAATTTGACCGGAGATTCCTGAAGTTATAGAAATCCGGTGAAGACGTGTAACCCCTCGATGGAAAGGTCTTTCCATGGGTTACAACTTTCATATTCATCCCCCAACCCAGATTTGGCTGTATCCTTTTTGAAATCAGCTTCGAATCCCGCTGCGCACAGAACAACATTTCTGCATGCAGGATTTATCGGATGTCATTTTCGTTCAGGCTTTCCTGTGGCTACAAACTTCGCATGAAGGCATGCAACCACTCGTCCGAAAGGTATTTTCAAGGGCTTCAACTTTCGTGTTTAGTCGAAAGCCTTGATCTGGCCATATCTCATCAGAAAATGGACAAGAAGATCGCTGCGCACTGAACATAGATTCTACACGCATCTTAAAAGGGAACGAATGACATCGGCTCATCTTCCTCCTCAAGTCGATCTTCCAAAATCACTCCAGAAATTCCTCCTCCCTTATTCACCCTCAAAGGGCCATGATTGTTCACGAAACCATCCACCTATTATCACATAGAAGAAATGGGAGGTTGAAGAGATCTAAAACCTAGAATACATATCCTAGCATGGCCATCCCTAGAAAACTCCTTCTATCCATCAAGACTCTCTTGAGTCGATAACTCTCCTAAGAAAATAACTAAAGATCTGGCACCAAGGGAGAGGGTAGGAAGCTCACCTCATTTCCGGCATTTTCACTATTTCCGGCCATGGATCGTGTAACTCTTCTTGGTGGCATCTTCTCCTTCACGGCGACGGTGGATCTTCTCATTTAGAACTAGATCCAACAACTTTCTTCTCTCACAAGAGTTTCTCTTAGAAAATAGGGGATGAAGTGAGCATGAAAACGGCTAGGGTTTTCATTTCCCCTTTTATATGAAAAGTGACACGGGGAGGGACACGCCTGTGTCCTTGCCCGTGTCCTGCTTGCGAGAAGCATTTCAGACGATTTCAGTGTCAGTTCATTATTCGACACGGGTAGGGACACGCCCGTGTCCTAGCCCGTGTCCCAACCTGTGTCCACATGACACGGCCGTGTTCCCTGGCCGTGTCCTCCTCTAGATATATCTCGACGAACTTAACTCGACACAACGACACACGGGTAGTGACACACCCATGTCTCTACCCGTGTCATACATTTCATCGATCTCGACATGTTCTATCGAGTTAAACTCATCTCTCTCTCTCTCACACACACACGGGTAGGCCCGTGTCTTGCATCATGGTGTCGACACCTCAATATCTGGGTGTCAACACCTGGTTCCAGTGTGTCTACACAGCATGTGTCGACACAACATGTGTCGATACATGGTGTTGACACCGATTCTAGTGTGTCGACACAGCATGTGTCGACACCGGTGTGTCGACACCTCAACCCCAGGGTGTCGACACACTGTGTTGACACCTTGACCCAGTCTGTCGACACAGTGTGTGTCGACACACGGTGTCGACACCAGTGTGTCGACACCTCAACATCAGAGTGTCGACACACTGTGTTGACACCTTGACCCCAGTGTGTCAACACCTCGACACCAAAGTGTTGACCAATGACTTGGGTGATACAAATCTTATTCACATGTGCTGCCCAGTTGTCAGCACTCCCCCGAACCCAAGTCAGCTCTCCTGACTCAAAAACACGTACGAGGGGCCTAGTGCGATTCGGGACGTTACACTGACCCTTTCCTTCCAGATGTCAAAGGTATCCTTCCTGCAAAGAGGAAGTTTCATGGATCCAAGTTCTTTATGATTCTCACCTGAACCCATCTTGGCCTTCTGATAGCTGCCCCTAGAGATCAACTCAAACTGTTAAGTATACCATGAGAAATCTTTCTCTGATACCACCTGAAAGTTTTGATTTCAAGAACAACTAATCATCTAGAGGGGGGGGGGGTGAATAGGTCCAATTCCAAAAATTTAGGCAACTAATCAATTAAAAACACAACACAACAATCAATACCAGCACAACACAGTACACATAATTTATTGTGGTTCCCCAATTGTTGGGTACATCCATTATCCCCCTTCGCCTATCTAGCAGTATACTAGATTCGGCCAAACTTCCTTCTATCTTTCTCAGATCCTCAGATCTTACAGCTCAGAGCCTAACCGACTCCTACAAATCAAGCACAAGCCCTACCACTCAGATCACCAAGATCCTACAACTTAAGTTCTTCCCAAGAAATCTACCTCAGAGTCACTCCACACTCCTACAGCTCAGGCAATCCCGCCCTACCTCAGCATGATTCCACACACCTACAACTCAGGCAACTCCCGCCCTACCTCAGCATTTATAAAACAGGCTTACAACTCTGGCCTTAGCCTTACCACTCAGATTCAAAATGAATCTTATAAGAAATATAAATGATGATGAATTACAGACAACAAAGAAAATTCTTTGCGCCTGTCTACCTGGACTGAGCATATATCAACCCTAACTTCTTCATAGTAATAAGATGACACAAAGATCTTGAAATTATGATCGACTTGTTCTGGAATCAACTAGCAGATGAATCTGCTTCTTCTTCAGGAATATCTCCTGATCTGGACTGAGCAGATTTCAGCCCTTCCTTCTTGTTTGATCCAACAAATTGATCTTCAGATTCTGGCTCGGCTTGGATCGGGAAGACAACTTCAGCTAGGGCATGCCTAGGTTGATTCGCCTCTCTCAGAGGATTATTCTGAACCTACTGGAGTGGATATTGATTCCACCAGCAACTTAGAAGCCCTTCAGATTTGATCTTGAAGTTCTTGGCTCCTGTAACAATGGCGGTTGAAGACGACGAACTAAGCTTCTCGTTTTTTTAATCAGAGATTAATCCTATTAATTCCTTTCATCATTCTTCAGATCTCTTCTGCTATTTATAATCCCGTCATACTGGCGAGATGATCGACACGTATCCCAGTTTTAATGGTGGTTATAACCTCAGCTCTATTAACATGAGAACCACTATAGACTGACGATGACGTTAATGTCGATTTGCATCGAAACTGAACTTTGTTGACTTGTTGACTTTGCTGAGTCGGCATCACTCTGGACTTAGCCAAAATCAACAACTTTTCTGTAATCCTGTGTTCGACGAACTTCAAGCTTAGCTCGATGAAATCTGAACTCAGCTCGACGAAACACTGAAGCTGAGATCGACGAATTCCCTTAGCTCAGTTCTTTCTTCAGGTGAATGCCGAGGTCGACAAACTTCGAGCTCAGCTCGACGAAACCTGAGCTCTGCTTGACGAACCAATGAAGTTGAGATTACAAATTCTCTCAGCCCAGTACTTTCTTCAGGTGAAGGTTGAGTTCGACGAATTCTCTGAACTTTGGTCAACGAAATCTGAACTCTGTTCGACGATTCTAATAGCCGAGTCCTTCTTATAGGTAAATGTTGTGATCGATGAACTCTGAACTCCATTTGAAGAAAGCTAATCTCAGCTCTATGAATGGTAGACTCAGCGATTCTGGACTTAGAAATTTCTTCAGCTTTGCATGATGTTGTTGAGTGTGTTGTGTGTAAATCCCTCATTCAACGCTTTTTCCCTTAGCCATGTTCTTCAACTTTCTTCCTGATGGCGTTGAGAGCGTTGAGTGTATATCCCTCACTCAATGCTTTTTCCCTTAGCCATATTCTTCAGCTTTCTACCTGATGGCGTTAACAGACTCAGTATAGCGTTGAGTGATAGAGCTTCACTCAACGCTTCTGGACTTAGTCGATTTTTTGCAATCTTGCCTTCTTGTTGAAGTTTGGCGTTGACAGACACAGCATGACATTGAGTGATTAAGCTTCACTCAACGCTTCTGGGCTTTGTCGATTTTTTGGATTCTTCATAGTAAGGCTATGACACGATAACCTTGACTAAACGCTTCTAGCTGTATGGCGTTGAGTGAGTTAAGCTCACTCAATGCTTGTGTACTTAGCCTATTTTCTCAAGCTTTGTCACAACGATCTCAACACTTTCTTATCAGCGGTCTCAACTGTCTTAGCACCTTTTGCCTTAGTCAACTTTTCTGGCTGTCTCAGCGCTTTCTTCTCAGCAGTCTCAACTATCTCAGTGCTTTTTGCTGAATGACATTGAGTGAGCTTGCCTCACACAATGCTTTTGGACTTAGGTAATTTTCCTGCCTACCTTCTCTCAATACTATTAGCTTGATGGTGTTGAGTAAGCTTGCCTCACTCAATGCTTTTGGACTAGGTAATTTTCTAAGTTTCCAGCTCCACCTTGAATCCTCCTGTCATTGTCTCTTGAACTAGCTGTCCAATCATTGTGACAAAGACTAATCTATATGCATGAACTTAACCATACATTAAATACAATTATGTCCATCTCATTGACATGTTTGACATCATCAAATCAGGGCCATTGGGATCAATGGACCCAACATTAAGGGTACACCAAATCTTGGCTTATGGTACCTAAGAAGCAATGACGTCGAGCTAATTGACTTTTCAGATGCTGATTTTGCTGGTAGCAGGGATGATAGGAAAAGCACTTTCGAGACGTGCCAATTCCTTGAAAGACTGCTCATTTCCTAGAGCAGTAAGAAGCAAAATTGTGTGGCAACATCTACTTCCGAATCATAGTATATCTTTGCGGGTAGTTGTTGCGTACAACTTCTATGGATAAGGAATCAGCTCGAAGATTATAACTTGAAGTTCAACGAAATTCCGATGTTCTGCGACTCCTCCAACGCCATTGCAATCGCAAACAATCCAGTCTCTCATGGCCGTACCAAGCACATCGAGGTGTGCTACCACTTCATCCGGGAGCACGTGGAGAACAAGGACATAGCCCTCAGCTATATCCCGACAGACAGGCAGGTTGCCGATATTTTTATGAACCTGCTGGATGAGACCAAGTTGTCACTTTTCAAAACAGAGCTGGGCATGATGAACAAGGAACCATGAAGACGGTCAAAGTGGCAGAAATTGTCTCGGGATAGAGTTCAACAAAGCAAGAATTCTTCTTTTGCAAGTCCAATTCAGTGAATATCGACCGACATGTCGCATATTCACACAACACTCGCCAAATCAGACTTCTCCAACAGCTAATTTCGGAGAAATCTATTTGGGGAAATATTTCAACTTGCCTATATTGGATCCGAAGACTCGATGATCACAATTGAGGTACGCGCAGTCTAAATACAATTTAAAAATCGATATATATTTTCATTTAAATAGTAACGGGAGGGCAGGATCGACTTTCGTCGAACTCAAAACCCGCCGAAACCCGCCGATTCACACAACAACGCTACCCGACCATTCATCTCCCGATTTGCCTATTCCTGTCGATCGCCGCCTTCCTCCCGTGTCCTAGCTCGCATCACTCATACATAGCTTGCTGCAAAGCCCTAGCTTCAAGCCTGCCACCGCATATTGTGTGTTGCCGCCGACTACAGCGTGTCACTGCCGCCTGCCGACAGAAACCTTCCCATAATCGCCGCTCATTCATTACAGTTAAGCCTCCAGTTCTTGCCTTCTTCCAAAGGTTCTCCAGTGCTGTGTTTGCACCGACACCTAAAGCGTCCTCAGACCTTCAGTGTTTTCTCTCTAGAGTTTCAGAAATTCCAGTTTTTTGTAATTTTCCATGGCTCCTAGATGCACCACTGGCTTGCTAGGAGGAGGTGAGTTGGTCCGTGCAGGATTTGCTCAAGCCTCCGACAAATTTAAGAACGTCATTATGATGTTGGAGACCATTGGACTTTCCTTCATCCTCGAACTCCCTTGCAAGGTGCTCGACAAGGAAGTCTTGGAGTTCTTTAGTAACGCCAAATTATGTCATGAGGACTCTGTCATAAAAAGTAAGGTTCGGAAATTCAAAGTGAAGGTGAATGCCTCCCGTCTCTCTAGGTACTTGCTGTTACCCATCTGTTATCAGGCCAACTACCTAGAGGAGGAAGATTATGCCAGAACATTATCGTTCTGTGGTTTTCCCAAGAACACCAAAGCAATCAAGGGAAAAGGAATGAGTGAGGAGGGCAAAATCCTCTCAGATATAATTGGCAAGGTGATCATTTGCAAGTCGGGCTCGCATGACTATCTGTCCTCGGATATGTTCAAGATACTAGTTGCAATAGTCTGTAGGAAGAAGCTAGACTGGGGTGCTCTGCTGTTCACTAAGATAAAAGACTGCCTACGCACTCCCAACTTTGGGAGGATTATAACCCTATAACCGAATCAGTTCGATGGTGATAGGTTTGATATGACAAAAGGAGTTCCTATCCATCACCTAAAGAAGATAGATTCGACAATCTTCTCGAGGTGGGACTGGCGGATCATCCAGCTAGGGGGAGCCCCAGTACCCCCAGTGGATGAGATAGATCATGTTCCTGATGACAGGACCCCTTCTCCTCTCCCCAGTGAGACTCCTGCTGGATGGAGTGCAAGAATTGAGGGGGAGACAGCTGCTCATTCAGATACAGTTACAGTGCGCTCATACTCAGGTTCAGGGGATATCCTAGTAGAGGTTGCTGCTATTGGTTCTGCTGCCGCTGCTGAGGTTCAGACAGCTACATGTTTAGATGTGCACGCTGAGGAAGAGGATCCAGCTCCTTCTGATCATGATGAGGATGCTGATGCTGACATGGTTGATGATGCTGCTGCTGAAAATAATGTGACAGTTGAAGATTATCAGATTAAGATTGCTGATGAGGATGTAGGGTCTGCTGATAAATCAGCTGATAGAAATTCTGCTGCTGCTGAGGTTGGCTGTGATGCCATTGTGGTTTCAGTGCCTATGCCTGTAGATATACTGGTTGATCCTCTCCCTTGGACTATCACTACTGCAGTGTATGAGGGGGAGTCAACTCCATCCCACATATCTGTGTCCACTGAGGTTACTAGAATCATGCGCAACCTGAACAAGAGACTAGGCATGATGTCGTTGGTACCTGAAGGCATAGTTGACCTCTCTGATGAGGAAGGATCTGCCAATGTGCATGCCCCTGCTTTAGGTTCAGAAGGACCAAGTATGATTGCTGCAAATGTCACTCTTCTAGTGCTGCCAGATGCTCCAAGCCCCAATTCAAGTGATAAGATGCTAAAAGTTTTTGAAGAGATGCTAGCTAAGCAAAATGCCCAATTTTATGCCTCGTTGGCTAAAGTGGTTCAAAGAGTCAAACAATCCGAGAAGTTTATGCTTAAAGGGCTTACTGAAGTTCAAGTAAAATTTGATAATCTAAAGGCTAGATTTGATGCAAAGTATGAAGAGGCTGCAACTGCAGTAACCCTCATGATTAGAGGACTTAAGCAGAATGAAAGTATATTGAAAAATGTTGAAACAAACGCTCTCTCTCTCATTGATGCCCACAACAGATCAATGACCCATTATGACACTTCATTGAAATCTTATGCCAATACATTTGCTGCAGAAGACAAAAAGGGGAGGATGCCCTTACAGTTAAGATTGTCGGTGTTGAAAAGACTATGCTTGATCAGTTCAAACAAGCAAATGAGTATAACTATGACAACACTACGTGGTTACAAGGTCAGTTTTTCCCTCCTCCAGTTCCTGCTGAGCCTGTTCATGTTGACGTTCATCCGGGTGAGCCTGGTTATGATGATGTTTATCCGACTCCAAACTACACTCAATATTGGACAAACTAACAGGACTTCTCTCAGGCCCATATTGCTGCTGCTGCTGCGACTCCAAAGGTTCAAGCTACTACTGATGCTGTTGTTGCTGCGTTCTATGAGGCTCAAGTTCTCAAGAAAAGGAAATTTGGAGAAGGTACTTCCGAAGTCAGACCAGAACTGGCCAGGCCAGCTCAAGTCAGAGAAGGACCTAACCGTGAGATGGATGAAGTTTGGAGCCCTACTTCAAAAGAAACTATATTGGACACCTTTGCCTTCTACGAGCTCGGAGCAGAGAAGCATCAGGATCATTACAGTCCAGAATATTGGAACAAGTTCAAAGAGGCGTGCACCAGGAGGAGGATTCATTTTCAGAAATACAAGAATGTTAATCCAATGCCTCCTCCTCCTCCCAAGTACTATCCGAATCCCAAAGAATATTTTGAGAGACAACTATTGAAAAGGAAGAAAAAGAAGACCTAATTGATTATATATACTTCTATGTTGTGCAGTGGGCTACCCTCCCTGATCTAAAACAATCTTGATATATATATATATATATATATATATATATATATATATATATATATATATATATATATATATATATATATATATATATATATATATATATATATATATACGAGTGCCCGACACGGGGCTCCGCCTCTACAGCCAATCGCGACAGTACCCGACCTGCACCTACAGCCCCGCGCGACTATACCCGTCTCACCACTATGACCTCGCGCAGCTGTTCCCGGCCCACCCCTATGGCCACACACGACTGTACTCGACCCACCACTACGACCACACGCAACTGCACTCGGCCCACCCTCGGCTGACTTCACCCGCCCACGACGATAATTTAAAAAAAAGATATAAATCTAATTTTATAAATAACAAACTTTAAAATTATAATTATAAATGTACATATATAATGAATAATATATATAATTATTATTATATATAGTATATTTATATGTAATAATGAATTATATTATACCTATATTTATATAAAGTTTTTTATAAAAATGCATAAAATATAACAATATAAGGATATTTTATTTGAACTGTTATCACAGTTGTCTCCTTGTTTCATTGGATTGAGTTGTTCCTCCTGTCATTGAGGTCCAGGGATTGAAACTGGATAGCCGCATTTAAATTAAAATATAATTTTAACAGCCAATCGCGCGATTTTTTAAGAGTTATAGAGGTAAAATCGTAATTTCATATTGGTTTTGGACGCCCTAATAGTAGGTTTCGGAGACCTACTAAAATGTGGAGAGATGAAATGATTTTATTGTGCTCGATCAGACGGTTGTTGAATTATGAACTCATGATCTGACGGCTTGTGGAATGTTAAACTCATGATATTCACAGACCACAGTATTTCTTTATATATGGTAAAGATATATATATATATATATATAGATAGATATATATATATATATATATATATATATATATATATATATATATATATATATATATATATATATATATATATATATATATATATATATATATATATGATTTATCTAATTGACTTGGAATGCACGTTGTTACCTTTTCTTAATTTTCTTAATTTCACTTATCTTTTTAAGTCTTAGTTTAATTTCATTTGATATGTGCAATTCACCTTAGCTTGTAGGATTTTGGCTTCTTAAAATAAGGGGGAGATTGTTCGGTATTGTATCCACAATAACCCTAATTTGAAGAAGGGTCCAGTCAAGCTAAGATGAATTGATAGTGTATTTTATACTGCTTTTTAGTTTTGTACTTGCAGTTTGACAATGCCAAGTACACACCAATGTCAGATTACAGTGGATCAGTAAACACATGACCACACAATATAATCCCTCATTATGTAGGTCATCATGTTGAATCACGTGTAATCTCTCTATTGGGGTGTACTTCTATCCCAAGTACAGGAGAAGGATAAAGGAAGGCCTATGACAAGAAGTCAGAAACAAAGAATTTTACCCAAGTAAAATTCGGTGAGTATGGTGAGTCATACACGTTGAATTCGACGAGTATCCCCTTGATACTCGCAGAATTTGTCATGTATGCTTCCCGATACCAGCCGAATTCGACATATATACTTAGGATAAATTCTCCAGGTTTCCAGAAATTGTCCAAGGCAAATTCGAAGAGTATCACTAGTGATACTCGTCGAATTCGACGAGTATCCCATGCGATACTCGCCGAATAATTCGAAATAAACCGAATCTGCCTTCTGTTCGACGAATTAACCTTCCGTTTGACGAACTCCGTTCGACCAATTAACCTTTCGTTCAACATATTTGCTTATATCATTGCATGATTTGGTGAGTATCATACCCAATACTCGACGAATCTCGCCGAATTTTCCTTGGCATTTTCCCAATTTTTCTTCCTGGTTTGAAACCGACGGCCATGTACAGTACATTTATAGGTTTCATTTTTGGAAATCTTTTATAGCCATTTTATTTCGAATCCCTCTATAAATACCTAGAGTAATTTCTAAATGGACAAGGATCCAAAAACCTAATTTCCAAAAATCAAAATCTCATATTTTCCGAAAGAGATTTCTGTCGGCCAACTACTGTTTTCGCGAATCTTCTTTCGATCTGCCGCGACAACGAACAATCTTCTTCGCCGACAACTTCATTGGCTGGATCGCTTCTTCGTTCAAGATCTGATTTACGCCAGTACTTATTGGTCTAAGATCAAGGTTCAAGATCCAAAGATGTCAAGTTTCCGAGTTCACCAAGAATCAACTTTCAACCTTCAAAGAACGTTGGATGAAGATTAGAATCGTGTGTTGTTGTAACTATATTTTGAATATTGTAGGAGATTTTTCTCTGAGTTTTGTAGATCCGTTTGTGGATCGAGTGTATAGATCTGGTTTACGGATCAAGTTGTAGGAGAGTTTGTTCTCCGGGTTGTAGGAGCTTCGTCTCCGAGGTGTAGGAGTTGCGACTTCGAGGTGTAAGATTTGAAGAAATCTGAGGTTGGTGAAGTAGCCGAATTTGCCATTCGTGGGAGATAGGCGAGGCTGGACAGTGGATGTACATAACTCAGGGAACCACTATAAAGTCTCTGTGTTTGTGTGCTTTATATTTTCGATTATTTGTATTCCGCAAAAAGACACAAACTTCACCTATTCACCCCCCTCTAGGTGATTTAGGTCAATGCTAGTTACTTTCAAGATCCTACACCTCACGTTCTTCTGAAGAACTCTACCTCAGAGTGAATCCACACTCCTACTCCTCAAGCAACTCCTGCCCTACAATTCAGAACATTTAGTTCCTACAACTCAAATAAATACCCACTTCTCTTATCTCAGACACTCAGCCTTACCTCAGCCTTTATAATACAGGCTTACAGCTCATAGAAATTGATTCTCCTACACTCAGATCTACAATTAGATCTTACAAGATTTATAATGGTAAAAAGAAATAAATTTGAATTAGTCACCCAATAAGAGAGAAATGGGTGACTGCTTCTTGAACTGATCTTGATAAGTCAGCTTCCCTTGATCCTTGTTGTAATGGATTTAATCCAACCCTTCTTAGCTTTTCAAAGCTTCTTGAAGATGAAATTAGGGTAGATCTAGGCTGGAGAATGTTGAAGTCGATTCTTGATCTGGCTTCTCTCCACCTTTTGAATTCTAGCATATTACTTTTTTAGATCATGGAAGAGATATTGAATTGATGCGCTCCTTGATCTTCTTTTTCTTCTATGTGCTGCAACTCCAATTGCTTCTCCCATTTTTTTTTAGTTTTTTTCCCACTCTGTTTCTATAGAATTGATCCCTTTATATAAGCTCTGTCAAAGGTAACTGACTGATCCAGTTAATTACCGACATCTGACAGTTCTGACAGCTGTCAGATCCTTTGGCTTGATTTCTGCACTTAGGAAACAACTCTGCGTGAAGTGTTGGAACTTTACTGTTTTATGTGTCGACACCAGTCCTGGGCGTCGACACTACTATTATAGTGATGTCGACATACTTCTGAATGTGTTGACACAACCTTCACCTTGTCTCGACACAATTGATGTAGAATGTGTTGACACTAGTCCTAAGTGTCAATACAGCTGCCTTCCTGACTGATGGTGTTGATCCAAGTCCAGGGTGTCGACATAGCTTCCTTCCAGTCTTGACACAGCTTATGAAGTGTGTCTACACTAGTCCCGAGTGTCGACACAGTTTTCTTCAATCTCGACATTGCTTGTATCGAGTGTGTCGACACAGTTATTCTTTGTCTCGACACAACATGTGTAGTGTGTGTCGACACTAGTCCCGGGTGTCGATACAGTTATTCTTTGTCTCGATACAACTTGTGTATTGTGTGTAGACACTAGTCCTGAGTGTCGACATAGTTGCTTTCTTGTATCGTAGTGTTGACCCAAGTCCTGGGTGTCGACACAAATTTCTCCTTGATTCAGCACTTCTTGTTTAAGTATGTCGACACTAGTCCTGAGTGTCGACATAGCTACTTCTTGTCTCAGCACAACTTTGGCAAAGGTGTCGACACTTGCCTAGTGTCTCGACATATTTGTACTTAGCTTTATTTGCTTGCACACAAGAACTTAACATTTATCAAATACAACTATGTGTATATCATTGAGCTGAAAGGACTTCTTCAAATTAAGTACATTGTGACCAATGTACCCAACAATCTCCCCATATTTGGAGAAGTCATAACCCTAATTCAATGATAAATACATTAATACAAAAATATTATGATTAAGACATTAAGATTACAGTGTTGTACATTATGTGAAATAACACAGATAAAAACACATATTTCATTAGACATTAATAACAATAATGCTGAACATAAAGTAAGCAAACAATTACAATCCTAATTAATAGCACATGAAATATTGTGCAAACAAAAATTTTCATTAAATGTTTGTTAAAAGGTTTTCAGCTATAAACTTTTGTTATTCAATATTTACAGAATAAAATTTATATGAGATTTAGAACTAAGAACATCCTATGATAACTCTGGTTCTCTGATGACAATGCCCTTTCAAGATTGGACTTTGTCTTTCACCTCAGATACCTTGTCATCAGCTATCTTTTTCCCTTGTCAACATTGGATTTTGAGATCTGTTCTACCTTGATCCTTTGTCTTTCAAAATAGTGGTAAGGCTTTGTGAAATATTTGCTTGGCTCAACTGAATTAGCATGTATCTTCCCTTTTTTCAGATCATGTCTGAACTTCTGGATAACCTCCTGCTGCTTCAAATACTTGGCCCATTCCTGTTCTGAATACCATTTACCTCCATCTGTCATATTTGCATTGACTACCTTCCATACAGTGAGGATTATTAATCTGGAGGTTGGACTCCATTGCTCAAAATCAGGTCTGGCCTCAGCTTGTTCTCTAAACATTTTCTTTGACAATTGAGCTTCTTTTTCTTTAATCATAGCAGATTCAGACATCTCCACCTCTTCACATATAATATTTTGAACTAGTGGTGGAGGACTGTACATGTGTTGGACAATAACTTGGATAACCTAAATGGAACTCGTGCTGCAGGAGTGTAAATGGACTGTCTAGGAGTATGAGTTCCAGTATCATGAGGTGCTTCAAGTTGAGCTAGTTGACAACCAGACTCAGCAGTTTGATCTCCATTATACCATAGGGGAGGATGACCTAAAGTGTCCCTGATATTGTTGGATATCCAAGTAGCATGTTCAGAACTGGCCCTTATCATTACCCTCTTTCCCTTTATGACTTCTCTTTCTATGTGATCTCTTAGATCATTCTTGTGAAACCTGACTTGTCCATCTAGATAATTTATTCCAGATGTTAAGGAATTCTTGAGTTTGAGTAAGTGGTCATCTAATTTTTTGTCAGATGCTTGGAGATCTTTAAGTAGTGAGTCTGAATGTGTGGTCAGTTGAGTCGCCATCTCTGTTGTGGAAGTAGTTATCTTATTTTCTAAATTAGTAGTTTGCTCTATCAGTATGACCAATGTTTCTGTATGCATAGTAGTCATGTTTTCATCCAAAATTCTTTGATTTTCAAGGACATATCCTTGTTTGACAATCATTTCATCTTCAGTCTCCTTAGCTTCTTGCTGCTGTTTTGAAATAGATACCAAAACATTTGCTCCCATCTGAAAGAAATTAGTCATGTCTGTTTTCAGGAGATTCACCTCAAATCTAATGGATTTAATATTCTATGTCAGCTGAAATTGCAATTCTTTGTGGCTTTCTTCTACATATTTCTCTAGATCCTTCCTTTGCTTATCCAGTATTATTTGAATTTGAACTAGAAGTGAGATAGTATCTCTTGTAGGAGCAGTTGGTGTTCTAGATTGTAAATACTTTTTGTAGCTTTTGCTCCTCTTCTTAATTTCAGATAACTTCCTCTTCTTGAGCCTAGAAGCTTGCTCTTCCTTTGATTTTGATGAGCTCACCATCTCAATATACTTTTCTAGCTCATCACACCCAACACCTAGGGCAAGTCCTGGTGACTCCCCCTCAACAGCTGCAACCTTCTCACCAATAATGGTGGTATTTTGGTTGATTTCTTCTTGCAATTCTCTAGTAAGAGGAATAAAATTCTCTTCACCTCCATCCAATCCTTGTTCTGGAACATCAAGAGGTTCCAAAACAGTGTCTAATTCTTGTATAACTTTCATTATAACTATTGTAGCTGTATCCATTGGCAAATCAGTGAGGTTCTCCCCCTCAATTTGATCTACCTCATGCAAATTCTCCCTTTGCACCTGATAACTTGTTCTAGGTAAGAGTCTTGGAGATCATCTTTGTTCTTACTCAGCATCCTTATCTGAACTAAACTCCACTTGTTCCTCAGAATCACTTGAGGACTCAACTTCCTCTACCACTGCTTTCTTGTCTTTTACCTCCTTTATCTTCTTGGGTTCTAGAGTCTCCTTAGACAACACCCTGTCCTATCTTGACAAAATCCTTAGGTCCATTCTCCTCACGTGGTTGATCTTTGTTCCAACTTTCTGGTTGATATTATCTGGAATTGTCTTAACCAGATACAGACTAACAATTCTGCCCATATTGGGCTTTTAAATCCCTTCTGCAATCTTATCAAACACAACCCTATTCCAATCTGTCTTTATTCTGAAAATAATTCATGTCATCAGGCTAAATATGAAGGTTGAAGTCCTGTCATGTGCACCAGCCTTGCAGATGAGCACCTTTCCAACCACTTCAGACAGAAACTTGCCTTGAGAATTCATTCCCTTCCTGTTTAGTAAACTACCAAACCTAGTGGTTGGAGCCAGCCCACACCACTCTAAGGCCACTACAGTGTTGTTAGAATACAGTTCATCTTCCTAAGCAGTTCTAGTAATCTGAAAGACTTTAGCCAGCCTTTTGATTGTGACCATTTCCCCCTTCGACCTATCTCCCAACAAGGGACGACTCGGTCTCTTCTCCAACAGGATTGAAATCTAATCCTTGCACTATCGGAAGGAACCCTTCCACACGTAGGAGTCAACACTCCCACAACACGGGTTGCACCCAACCCTTACAACACGGAACAAACGTTCCTTTACAACAAAAGTAAAACTAGAATGTACAAGAGATACAAACTACGTTTGGAGACTAAGGTGTCCCTCTTTGTTAACGACGTGTTCTTGAAGTCCACAAAGAGTCCACAACCCTAGATCTCTCTTGGAGAGGATCTCCCCGGAACCGACGGCGGAAAGATGGGCGGCGGCAAGGTTCACGGGATCGGCGGCAACAACGATGTGCGGCTGCTGTTCTTTAGAGATCCAAACTTCGTAACGAAGCTAGCTAGGTCTACCAACGGTCACACGAGGATCGGTCGTCTCGATCGATTCGGACGGGGAAGTTTTTCCCGATCAACAAATCGAGAGACAAGGGATCTCTGGATAGACACGTGAGACTCTAAGCTTGGCTAAGCTTCTGTCGCCGGAAGATCACAAGGAAATCTCGATCAAAGGCGGCGACCAACTAGCTCGAGCGCGACGGCGACGACGGAGTGGAGATCGCGATTTTAGGTCAAGGTTTTTGCTCGGCTTCTTTCTGTATTTACGTCGTTCAAAAAATACCCATATATATACTGTAGATACTTTCAATTTAACCGTTGTGGGACCCACAAGAAGAATCCCTAAATCCCGGTCCAGAACATTGACAGCGGCAGAATCCGGTTCAGGAAGTTCCAAAAAAATGCCTAAGTAAAAATCGGCGAGAATCAAAAGTGAGTCTCGTCGAATCGTCGAGAATCAAAGGTGATTCTCGACGATTCGGCGAGAATCAAGGATGATTCTCGTCGAAGTTGACTTGGTAGCACGCACTGATTCAGCCCGGGTCGAGACGGCGAGAATCAGCCAGTGATTCTCGACGATTCTTACTTAGAATCAGCCAGCTAGCTTCGTTACGAAGTTTGGATCTCTAAAGAACAGCAGCCGCACATCGTTGTTGCCGCCGATCCCGTGAACCTTGCCGCCGCCCATCTTTCCGCCGCCGGTTCCGGGGAGATCCTCTCCAAGAGAGATCTAGGGTTGTGGACTCTTTGTGGACTTCAAGAACACGTCGTTAACAAAGAGGGACACCTTAGTCTCCAAACGTAGTTTGTATCTCTTGTACATTCTAGTTTTACTTTTGTTGTAAAGGAACGTTTGTTCCGTGTTGTAAGGGTTGGGTGCAACCCGTGTTGTGGGAGTGTTGACTCCTACGTGTGGAAGGGTTCCTTCCGATAGTGCAAGGATTAGATTTCAATCCTGTTGGAGAAGAGACCGAGTCGTCCCTTGTTGGGAGATAGGTCGAAGGGGGAAAGTGGATGTACCCAAATTGGGGAACCACTATAAATAGCTTGTGTATTCTGTGTGCTGTGCTGTTTATTTTTATTGTGCAGGTACAATCTTAAATTCCGCAAAAATGCAGCACGCCACTTATTCCCCCCACATAGGTGAAGATAGTTGACACTAGGTGAACTTTCAAGTGGTATCAGAGGGAGGTTACTCATCAAAAAGGTTCACGCCTTGAGTAGAATCCTGCCACTAGTGTCAAGAAGAAGACAAACATCTACTATGGACGGGCTCAAGTACACAGGCAAGATCCCAGTGTGCACCAGGCTCAACTTCCCTATCTGGAAGGAAAGGATCAGGTTCTACATGGAAGCTGTTGATCCTCGACTCTTCATGATCGTGGAGGAGGGACCTTATGTCCCCACTAAGGCCTCTACCATTGATCCTACCCAGAAAGTGCCAAAGAAACTTTCTGAAATGGACAAGGACGAGATGGTGCTAGTAGGACTTGACAAGAAGGCGCAGAACATTCTGGTCAGTGCGATTGATGACTCAATGATGCAGAACTTCTGCAACTGCAGGACAGCTCAGGAGATATGGCATGGCCTGATCATCCTAATGGAGGGCACTGATGAAGTGAGGGATGATCAGAGATCCCTCCTGAACCAGAAATATGAGGCCTTCCAACAAGGGCCTAAGGAAGAGATCGGGGTCACCTACGAGAACTTCCTCAAGATTGTTAACGCCCTCAAAGGATACGGAAGAGTGTTCACTAATAGTGAACTCAATGATAAATTCCTTAGGTCTCTTACTAAGGAATGAGACACAAAGATCTGCGCCATCCGAGAGTTTGACAGACTAGCTGAAACTGACCCACAAATTATGTTTGGAAAGCTGATGTCCTATGAGCTTCAGCTGAACACCAGGAAAGCAGAAGAAGAAGCAGAGAAGGCTGCAGCCAAAGAAAAGGCTGTGGCTCTAAAATCCAGTCACTCCAGGAAAGGCAAGGGTGCTGTTTCATACCGTGCCAGGAATAAGGATGAGGAGGAGGACTCCGAGCCATGCTCCTCCAGCTCAGAGCTGTCGGAGGAGGATTTCTCCCTCATCACCCGAGAGTTCAAGAAGTTCCTCAAGATGAAGAATCAAAGAAAGAAAGACGGTTCCTCCTCCAGGCATCAGAAGAAGAATTATTCTTCTGATAGGTATGCTTCTAAACCGAACAAACATCGATCTTCTGACATTATTTGCTTTGGATGCAATAAGCCAGGACACGTCGTGGCCGACTGCTATCAAGGCAAGAGAGAAAAAGGGAAAGGAGAGGAGCTCAAATCCTCTAGAGATAAGAAGAAAGAGCTGAGCTACATCGCCAAAAGCCCAAAGACACTGAGTGAGTCTGATTCCTTAGACTCCAGTGATGATGAGGAAGCCTACTTCGGGCTGGTGGGTCGCTCCGACTCTGAAGGAGAATGTCCCCCATTTACTGGGAAGGTAAAAGCTCACACCCCTCTCTCCGACTCAGACTCTGATCCTGAGTCTCAGGATGATGAACCTGAGGATAGCCTTTCGACCCGTGAAGCTGAGCTCCTCGAGAAGTATGAGCTTCTGCTCAACACTTTCGAGGAGTGCCGTAAGAGATTGAAGGCTGAGAAAAAGGAAGTAAAATTCCTTAAGGTTGAGTGTGTTTCCCTAAGGGAAGAGGTCACCAGTTTGATCTCTCTCCGACAGGAGCACCTTGACCTGACTTCAAAGCACTCAGAGTCTCTTAAGCTCCTTGATCTTAAGCAGGAGGAAGTCGACAAGTTGGAAGAACAACTTGCGGCAGAAAGGAAGATCGTCAAGAGCTTCTCCATGCCAAAAACTGTTCTTCCAGTAGTTGATACCTTCTCTGCTCAGGCCAAAGGAGCTGGCTTGGGGCATGTAGGGGTATCTGGTTCCTCATCCAGGAGAAACAGGAACCAGAGGAAGAATAAGGCCGTTAAGAAGGCCTCTGCTGATGAAAAGGGAAAGGCTCCGCTTAGTCCTGTTGCGTTCAGAAAGCCTGGCTTTCCTTGCAACCAACATTACTTTGAATCAACATTTGGCCATCATTTCCGGCCCTCGGTTGCAAAGCCAAAGAGCCGATATGACGGTTGGACCTTTCCCCGGAACTTCGGTGAGAGTGCCTTCAAGGCACCTTATGAGGAAATCCACATGGGAAATTATGGTCAATTCTCTAGCGGCCATAATGGAAAGCAGACACCAAAAGCCAAGCCTGTTATACAGAAGGTGAAGAAGTCTTGTGACTGCAATCACTGTGAGGCCCCCACCTCCAGATCCAAAGCCCCGGCTGTACCCACCGTTCTTAGGGTAAGGCAGGAGCCTAGGAAGAGGTACAACAGATTTGACTGTTGGTGCTGTGCCAAAGTCGGTCACTTTGCCGTGGATTGTTGGTTTAATCTAAGGTATCACGAGACTCCCTATGTTAGCAATGCGAGGCCGACCACTCGTAGGGTTAACCAACCGAGGGGGAGTGTGCTAACCAGGAATCTAGGACCCAAGTTCGATTGGGTTCCTAAGGCAAATTAATTTTGTTTTGCAGGAATGTCCAAAGGCCACCAAAACGCCGATCTGGTATTTGGATAGTGGATGCTCCCGGCATATGACTGGGACATAAGCCTGCTGCGTGATTACACTCCAGTCGAGAATGGACCCAAAGTCATCTTTGGAGGGTCAGATCGAGGAGTCACCAGAGGTTACGATATGATTTCCAACGGTATAATCTCTATCACCGACGTGGATTATGTTGAAGGGTTAAACCATAACCTGATCAGTGTAAGTCAGTTATGTGACAAAGGTTATGACGTTAAGTTCTGCAAGGATAAATGTCTGATAATTTCACGTACCTCTTCTGAGACGGTATTATCAGGCATTAGGAGCAGAAATATCTTCTGCTTAGATTTTCTCAGTTTAGATTCATCTACCCCCGTATGCCTTGTGGCAAGAGGCAGTGCATCTCTTTGTGATCAATGACACAAGAGATTGACACATATTAATTTCAAGACAATTAGTATGCTGTTTTCTAAGAACTTAGTAAGGGATGCTCCCAGTATCAAGTGCATCAAAGATAGCCCCTGTCCTGCATGCCAGATGGGCAAACAGACTCGGGCTCCCTTTAAGAGCATCGCAGACAAAGACTCTTTCCGATGTCTTTACCTTTTACATATGGACTTGTTTGGTCCAATGCAAGTTCATAGCTTGGGAGGCAAGTCCTATACGCTAGTGATAGTTGATGATCATTCTCGGTTTACATGGGTGTTCTTTTTGAAACGAAAGTCAGATACGTTTGACATCTTCACTAGTTTTGTCAAGCAGGTTCAGAACGAATTTAACTGCTCAGTGGTCAAAATCAGAAGTGACCATGGAACAGAATTCGAATCTGGTGCTATGACAGAGTTTTGTGACGAACAAGGTATCTTTCATGAGTTTTCCTCCCCGCGCACTCCTCAGCAAAATGGAGTTGCGGAGAGGAGAAATAGAACTCTCATTGAAGCCTGCACGACAATGTTGAAAGACGCTTCTCTCCCGGAATACTTCTGGGCAGAGGCTGTCAATACAGCTTGTCATGTACAAAACCGAGCATTGATCAACAAGCATCATTATAAGACGCATTACGAGCTACTGAAAGGCAGGAAACCAACCATGTCCTACTTGAGGATTTTTGGTTGCAGATGCTATGTACTGAATAATGGGAAGTACCCGCGTACTAAATTTGGTGAAAAATGCTTCGAAGGCATATTCATGGGCTATAGTTCCCACAGTCGGGCATATAGGGTCTTCAATAAGAAAACCCTAGTGGTAGAAGAATCAATAAATGTTGTATTTGATGAAGGAAGTTTGCTTAACAGCAATTCTTCCAGTGGTATTCTTGAAGATGCAGGTGCACGACTTGAACAGCTGAGTCTGGATGAGACCGCTAAAGATGACACTCCTAAGTACGTCAAAGTTTCCACCTCCACGTCATCTGAAAATGTTGAAGATCAAAATGGAACAAATCTCTTAGAAGAAGGAGAAGCCCAAGAAGTAGTCGAAGCTCCAGACGCCAGATTTCTAGAGCTCCGGCACGTGAGGGATCATCCTAGAGATCAGATCATCGGAGATCCTCGTGTCGGTGTCAGAACTCGAAGAGGTACTATTAACGAAGTATTGCATCTTAGCTTCCTATCACAGGTTGAGCCAAAGAAGTTCGACGAGGCGAACAAGGATGCGACATGGATTCTGGCCATGCAAGATGAACTACATCAATTCGAACGTTGCAACGTTTGGACGCTAGTTCCCAGACCATACAAGCAGAATGTGATTGGCACCAAGTGGATCTTCAGAAACAAGCTGGATGAACATGGTGTCATCATAAAGAACAAGGCAAGGCTGATGGATCAAGGTTACAGACAGGAGGAGGGGATTGACTTCGACCAGACCTTCGCACCAGTAGCAAGGCTCGAGGCAATCAGATTGTTCCTGGCGTATGCTTCGCACAAAGGATTCACAGTTTATCAAATGGATGTGAAATCAGCATTCCTGAATGGAGACCTGAAAGAGGAAGTATACGTCGCTCAACCCCCAGGTTTTGTCGATCCTACTTTTCCCAATCATGTCTATTTTCTCAATAAAGCTTTATATGGGTTAAAACAAGCTCCACGAGCTTGGTATGAGACTTTATCTAGTTTTCTTCTTGAGAACAAGTTCTCTAGAGGTAAAATAGATAAAACATTATTTCTCAGGGAAGTCAAAGGCAAGATTTTGTTGGTGCAAATCTATGTCGATGACATAATATTCGGCTCAATGGACAACAATCTTTGCAAAAAGTTTTCTAAACTGATGCAAGGAAAGTTTGAAATGAGCAGTATGGGAGAGCTCAAGTATTTCTTGGGACTTCAAGTGAAACAGTCTGAGGATGGAATCTTCATCTCTCAGACGAAGTTCACAAATGAACTCCTTAAGAAATTCGGTATGGAGAGTGCAACCTCTATGAGGATTCCAATGGGATCCACTATGTCTCTGGATAAGGATGAGAAAGGTAAACCTTTCGATGAAACCAAATACAGAAGCATCATTGGATCCCTGCTCTACCTTACTGCCAGTAGACCGGATATCATGTTCTCCACATGTGTCTGTGCCAGATATCAGGTGAACACTAAGGAATCTCACTATGTCGCTGCAAAGCGAATTCTAAGATACCTTAAAGGTACTCCCAATCTTGGCTTGTGGTACCCGAGAAACAATGATGTCGAGCTAATAGGTTTTTCAGATGCTGATTTTGCAGGGAGTAGGGATGACAGGAAAAGCACCTCCGGGACGTGTCAATTCCTCGGACGAAGGCTTGTTTCATGGAATAGCAAGAAACAGAATTGTGTTGCAACCTCCACAGCAGAGTCTGAGTACATCTCGGCAGGCAGCTGTTGCGCACAACTCCTATGGATCAGAAACCAGTTAGCCGACTACGACCTTCAGTTCAAGGAAGTTCCAATGTACTGCGACTCCTCCAGTGCAATTGCAATTGCCAACAACCCGGTATCGCACAGCAGAACGAAGCATATTGAAGTGCGATACCACTTCATTCGGGAGCACGTGGAGAACAAGGACATTTCTCTCTGTTATGTCCCCACGGACAAGCAGATTGCAGATATATTCACAAAGCCCTTAGACGAAGCCAAGTTCAGTCTCTTCAAAACTGAATTGGGAATGCTAAATTATGAGGAATGAAGACTACCGAAGCTCCAGGATCATGCATCTAGAGGGAGCCTCTGCAGGTACTCAAGCTGAGCACAGGCGCAAGAACTGAGGGGGAGCAAGGTACTCAAGTATGAGCACAGGAGCAAGAACTGAGGGGGAGCAAGGGGTCAAATGCTACAGACCCCGATTTGCAGAAGCCGAAAAGGGGGAGATTACCCTCTCGGCTACGGCTAAGGTGGCTCCAAGCTTGCTCTCAAGAAATTGGTATTGGTAATGAATAACTCACTCAACTCAATTTCAAGTTTATGATTTTCATTCCTATACGCTTTATTCACCTTAGCTTGTAGGGTTTAGGCTTCTTCAAATAGGGGGAGATTGTTGGGTATTGTATCCACAACGTACCTGATTTGAAGAAGCCCCTGTACAAGCTAAGGTAAATAGGCACTGTTTTTGACAAATTATTTCAAGTTTTACTTGCAGTTATACCACGCTAAGTGCACACCAATATCAGGGTGCAGTAGGTCAATATACACGGGTCTGCATGATGTAATCCCTCGTTGAGCAGATCAGTGTGTTGGCCTACGTGTACTCTCTCTATTGGAGTGCATTTACTTCCAAGTACAGGGCTGTGATCTTGCAAGAGCAGACAAGGAGCAAGGATGGGTCAAGGAGCACATCATGGGTGGAAAGACGAAAATTCGTCTAAGTGTAAATCGGCGAGAATCACCAAGTGATTCTCGCCGATTCGGCGAGAATCACTAGTGATTCTCGCCGAATCGTCGAGAATCAGTGGCTGATTCCCGCCGACTCGATCCAACTACACTTCAAAGCAAGCAACTCTGATTCTAAGTAAGAATCGACGAGAATCATTAGTGATTCTCGCCGAATCGTCGAGAATCACTGGCTGATTCTCGCCGTCTCGACCCGGGCTGAATCAGTGCGTGCAACCAAGTCAACTTCGACGAGAATCATCCTTGATTCTCGCCGAATCGTAGAGAATCACCTTTGATTCTCGACGATTCGACGAGGCTCACTTTTGATTCTCGCCGATTTTTACTTAGGCATTTTTCTGGAACTTCCTGAACCGGATTCTGCCGCTGTCAATGTTCTGGACCGGTATTTAGGGATTCTTCTTGTGGGTCCCACAACGGTCAAATTGAAAGTATCTACAGTATATATACGGGTATTTTTTGAACGACGTAAATACAAAAAGAAGCCGAGCAAAAACCTTGACCTAAAATCGCGATCTCCACTCCGCCGCCGCCGTCGCGCTCGAGCTAGTTGGTCGCCGCCTTTGATCGAGATTTCCTTGTGATCTTCCGGCGACAGAAGTTTAGCCAAGCTTAGAGTCTCACGTGTCTATCCAGAGATCCCTTGTCTCTCGATTTGTTGATCGGGAAAAACTTCCCCGTCCGAATCGATCGAGACGACCGATCCTCGTGTGACCGTTGGTAGACCTAGCTAGCTTCGTTACGAAGTTTGGATCTCTAAAGAACAGCAGCCGCACATCGTTGTTGCCGCCGATCCCGTGAACCTTGCCGCCGCCCATCTTGCCGCCGCCGGTTCCGGGGAGATCCTCTCCAAGAGAGATCTAGGGTTGTGGACTCTTTGTGAACTTCAAGAACACGTCGTCAACAAAGAGGGACACCTTAGTCTCCAAACGTAGTTTTTATCTCTTGTACATTCTAGTTTTACTTTTGTTGTAAAGGAACGTTTGTTCCGTGTTGTAAGGGTTGGGTGCAACCCGTGTTGTGGGTGTGTTGACTCCTACATGTGGAAGGGTTCCTTCCGATAGTGCAAGGATTGGATTTCAATCCTGTTGGAGAAGAGACCGAGTCGTCCCTTGTTGGGAGATAGGTCGAAGGGGGAAAGTGGATGTACCCAAATCGGGGAACCACTATAAATAGCTTGTGTATTCTGTGTGCTGTGCTGTTTATTTTTATTGTGCAGGTACAATCTTAAATTTCGCAAAAACGCAGCACGTCACCTATTCCCCCCCCATAGGTGAAGATAGTTGACACTAGGTGAACTTTCAAGTGGTATCAGAGGGAGGTTACTCATCAAAAAGGTTCACGCCTTGAGTAGAATCCTGCCACTAGTGTCAAGAAGAAGACAAACATCTACTATGGACGGGCTCAAGTACACAGGCAAGATCCCAGTGTGCACCAGGCTCAACTTCCCTATCTGGAAGGAAAGGATCAGGTTCTACATGGAAGCTGTTGATCCTCGACTCTTCATGATCGTGGAGGAGGTACCTTATGTCCCCACTAAGGCCTCCACCATTGATCCTACCCAGAAAGTGCCAAAGAAACTTTCTGAAATGGACAAGGACGAGATGGTGCTAGTAGGACTTGACAAGAAGGCGCAGAACATTCTGGTCAGTGCGATTGATGACTCAATGATGCAGAACTTCTGCAACTGCAGGACAGCTCAGGAGATCTGGCATGGCCTGATCATCCTAATGGAGGGCACTGATGAAGTGAGGGATGATCGGAGATCCCTCCTGAACCAGAAATATGAGGCCTTCCGACAAGGGCCTAAGGAAGAGATCGGGGTCACCTACGAGAACTTCCTCAAGATTGTTAACGCCCTCAAAGGATACGGAAGAGTGTTCACTAATGGTGAACTCAATGATAAATTCCTTAGGTCCCTTACTAAGGAATGGGACACAAAGATCTGCGCCATCCGAGAGTTTGGCAGACTAGCTGAAACTGACCCACAAATTATGTTTGGAAAGCTGATGTCCTATGAGCTTCAGCTGAACACCAGGAAAGCAGAAGAAGAAGCAGAGAAGGCTGCAACCAAAGAAAAGACTGTGGCTCTAAAATCCAGTCACTCCAGGAAAGGCAAGGGTGCGGTTTCATACCGTGCCAGGAATAAGGATGAGGAGGAGGACTCCGAGCCATGCTCCTCCAGCTCAGAGCTGTCGGAGGAGGATTTCTCCCTCATCACCCGAGAGTTCAAGAAGTTCCTCAAGATGAGGAATCAAAGAAAGAAAGACAGTTCCTCCTCCAGGCATCAGAAGAAGAATTATTCTTCTGGCAGGTATGCTTCTAAACCGAACAAACATCGATCTTCTGACATTATTTGCTTTGGATGCAATAAGCCAGGACACGTCGTGGCCGACTGCTATCAAGGCAAGAGAGAAAAAGGGAAAGGAGAGGAGCTCAAATCCTCTAGAGATAAGAAGAAAGAGCGGAGCTACATCGCCAAAAGGCCAAAGACACTGAGTGAGTCTGATTCCTCAGACTCCAGTGATGATGAGGAAGCCTACTTCGGGCTGGTGGGTCGCTCCGACTCTGAAGGAGAATGTCCCCCATTTACTGGGAAGGTAAAAGCTCACACCACTCTCTCCGACTCAGACTCTGATCCTGAGTCTCAGGATGATGAACCTGAGGATAGCCTTTCGACCCGTGAAGCTGAGCTCCTCGAGAAGTATGAGCTTCTGCTCAACACTTTCGAGGAGTGCCGTAAGAGATTGAAGGCTGAGAAAAAGGAAGTAAAATTCCTTAAGGGTGAGTGTGTTTCCCTAAGGGAAGAGGTCACCAGTTTGATCTCTCTCCGACAGGAGCACCTTGACCTGACTTCAAAGCACTCAGAGTCTCTTAAGCTCCTTGATCTTAAGCAGGAGGAAGTCGACAAGTTGGAAGAACAACTTGCGGCAGAAAGGAAGATCTTCAAGAGCTTCTCCATGCCAAAACCTGTTCTTCCAGTAGTTGATACCTTCTTTGCTCAGGCCAAAGGAGCTGGCTTGGGGCATGTAGGGGTATCTGGTTCCTCATCCAGGAGAAACAGGAACCAGAGGAAGAATAAGGCCGCCAAGAAGGCCTCTGCTGATGAAAAGGGAAAGGCTCCGCTTAGTCCTGTTGCGTTCAGAAAGCCTGGCTTTCCTTGCAACCAACATGACTTTGAATCAACATTTGGCCATCATTTTCGGCCCTCGGTTGCAAAGCCAAAGAGCCGATATGACGGTTGGACCTTTCCCCGGAACTTCGGTGAGAGTGCCTTCAAGGCACCTTATGAGGAAATCCACATGGGAAATTATGGTCAATTCTCTAGCGGCCATAATGGAAAGCAGGCACCAAAAGCCAAGCCTATTATACAGAAGGTGAAGAAGTCTTGTGACTGCAATCACTGTGAGGCCCCCACCTCCAGATCCAAAGCCCCGGCTGTACCCACCGTTCCCAGGGTAAGGCAGGAGCCTAGGAAGAGGTACAACAGATTTGACTGTTGGTGCTGTGGCAAAGTCGGTCACTTTGCCGTGGATTGTTGGTTTAATCCAAGGTATCACGAGACTCCCTATGTTAGCAATGCGAGGCCGACCACTCGTAGGGTTAACCAACCGAGGGGGAGTGTGCTAACCAGGAATCTAGGACCCAAGTTCGATTGGGTTCCTAAGGCAAATTAATTTTGTTTTGCAGGAATGTCCAAAGGCCACCAAAACGCCGATCTGGTATTTGGACAGTGGATGCTCCCGGCATATGACTGGGACAAGAAGCCTGCTGCGTGATTACACTCCAGTCGAGAATGGACCCAAAGTCATCTTTGGAGGGCCAGATCGAGGAGTCACCAGAGGTTACGGTATGATTTCCAACGGTATAATCTCTATCACCGACGTGGCTTATGTTGAAGGGTTAAACCATAACCTGATCAGTGTAAGTCAGTTATGTGACAAAGGTTATGACGTTAAGTTCTGCAAGGATAAATGTCTGATAATTTCACGTACCTCTTCTGAGATGGTATTATCAGGCATTAGGAGCAGAAATATCTTCTGCTTAGATTTTCTCAGTTTAGATTCATCTACCCCCGTATGCCTTGTGGCAAGAGGCAGTGCATCTCTTTGTGATCAATGACACAAGAGATTGGCACATATTAATTTCAAGACAATTAGTATGCTATTTTCTAAGAACTTAGTAAGGGATGCTCCCAGTATCAAGTGCATCAAAGATAGCCCCTGTCCTGCATGCCAGATGGGCAAACAGACTCGGGCTACCTTTAAGAGCATCGCAGACAAAGACTCTTCCCGATGTCTTTACCTTTTACATATGGACTTGTTTGGTCCAATGCAAGTTCATAGCTTGGGAGGCAAGTCCTATACGCTAGTGATAGTTGATGATCATTCTCGGTTTACATGGGTGTTCTTTTTGAAACGAAAGTCAGATACGTTTGACATCTTCACTAGTTTTGTCAAGCAGGTTCAGAACGAATTTAACTGCTCAGTGGTCAAAATCAGAAGTGACCATGGAACATAATTCGAATCTGGTGCTATGACAGATTTTTGTGAAGAACAAGGTATCTTTCATGAGTTTTCCTCCCCGCGCACTCCTCAGCATAATGGAGTTGCGGAGAGGAGAAATAGAACTCTCATTGAAGCCTGCACGACAATGTTGAAAGACGCTTCTCTCCCGGAATACTTCTGGGCAGAGGCTGTCAATACAGCTTGTCATGTACAAAACTGAGCATTGATCAACAAGCATCATCGTAAGACGCCTTACGAGCTACTGAAAGGCAGGAAACCAACCATGTCCTACTTGAGGATTTTTGGTTGCAGATGCTATGTACTGAATAATGGGAAGTACCCGCGTACTAAATTTGGTGAAAAATGCTTCGAAGGCATATTCATGGGCTATAGTTCCCACAGTCGGGCATATAGGGTCTTCAATAAGAAAACCCTAGTGGTAGAAGAATCAATAAATGTTGTATTTGATGAAGGAAGTTTGGTTAACAACAATTCTTCCAGTGGTATTCTTGAAGATGCAGGTGCACGACTTGAACAGCTGAGTCTGGATGAGACCGCTAAAGATGACACTCCTAAGTACGTCAAAGTTTCCACCTCCACGTCATCTGAAAATGTTGAAGATCAAAATGGAACAAATCTCTTAGAAGAAGGAGAAGCCCAAGAAGTAGTCGAAGCTCCAAACGCCAGACTTCTAGAGCTCCGGCACGTGAGGGATCATCCTAGAGATCAGATCATCGGAGATCCTCGTGTCGGTGTCAGAACTCGAAGAGGTACTATTAACGAAGTATTGCATCTTAGCTTCCTGTCACAGGTTGAGCCAAAGAAGTTCGACGAGGCGAACAAGGATGCGGCATGGATTCTGGCCATGCAAGATGAACTACATCAATTCGAACGTTGCAACGTTTGGACGCTAGTTCCCAGACCATACAAGCAGAATGTGATTGGCACCAAGTGGATCTTCAGAAACAAGCTGGATGAACATGGTGTCATCATAAAGAACAAGGCAAGGCTGGTGGCTCAAAGTTACAGACAGGAGGAGGGGATTGACTTCGACCAGAATTCACACCAGTAGCAAGGCTCGAGGCAATCAGATTGTTCCTGGCGTATGCTTCGCACAAAGGATTCACAGTTTATCAAATGGATGTGAAATCAGCATTCCTGAACGAGACCTGAAAGAGGAAGTATACGTCGCTCAACCCCCAGGTTTTGTCGATCCTACTTTTCCCAATCATGTCTATTTTCTCAATAAAGCTTTATATGGGTTAAAACAAGCTCCACGAGCTTGGTATGAGACTTTATCTAGTTTTCTTCTTGAGAACAAGTTCTCTAGAGGTAAAATAGATAAAACATTGTTTCTCAGGGAAGTCAAAGGCAATATTTTGCTGGTGCAAATCTATGTCGATGACATAATATTCGGCTCAACAGACAACAATCTTTGCAAAAAGTTTTCTAAACTGATGCAAGGAAAGTTTGAAATGAGCAGTATGGGAGAGCTCAAGTATTTCTTGGGATTTCAAGTGAAACAGTCTGAGGATGGAATCTTCATCTCTCAGACGAAGTTCACAAATGAACTCCTTAAGAAATTCGGTATGGAGAGTGCAACCTCTATGAGGACTCCAATGGGATCCACTATGTCTCTGGATAAGGATGAGAAAGGTAAACCTTTCGATGAAACCAAATACAGAAGCATCATTGGATCCCTGCTCTACCTTACTGCCAGTAGACCGGATATCATGTTCTCCACATGTGTCTGTGCCAGATATCAGGTGAACACTAAGGAATCTCACTATGTCGCTGCAAAGCGAATTCTAAGATACCTTAAAGGTACTCCCAATCTTGGCTTGTGGTACCCGAGAAACAATGATGTCGAGCTAATAGGTTTTTCAGATGCTGATTTTGCAGGGAGTAGGGATGACAGGAAAAGCACCTCCGGGACGTGTCAATTCCTCAGACGAAGGCTTGTTTCATGGAATAGCAAGAAACAGAATTGTGTTGCAACCTCCACAGCAGAGTCTGAGTACATCTCGGCAGGCAGCTGTTGCGCACAACTCCTATGGATCAGAAACCAGTTAGCCGACTACGACCTTCAGTTCAAGGAAGTTCCAATGTACTGCGACTCCTCCAGTGCAATTGCAATTGCCAACAACCCGGTATCGCACAGCAGAACGAAGCATATTGAAGTGCGATACCACTTCATTCGGGAGCACGTGGAGAACAAGGACATTTCTCTCTGTTATGTCCCCACGGACAAGCAGATTGCAGATATATTCACAAAGCCCTTAGACGAAGCCAAGTTCAGTCTCTTCAAAACTGAATTGGGAATGCTAAATTATGAGGAATGAAGACTACCGAAGCTCCAGGATCATGCATCTAGAGGGAGCCTCTGCAGGTACTCAAGCTGAGCACAGGCGCAAGAACTGAGGGGGAGCAAGGTACTCAAGTATGAGCACAGGAGCAAGAACTGAGGGGGAGCAAGGGGTCAAATGCTACAGACCCCGATTTGCAGAAGCCGAAAAGGGGGAGATTACCCTCTCGGCTACGGCTAAGGTGGCTCCAAGCATGCTCTCAAGAAATTGGTATTGGTAATGAATAACTCACTCAACTCAATTTCAAGTTTATGATTTTCATTCCTATACGCTTTATTCACCTTAGCTTGTAGGGTTTAGGCTTCTTCAAATAGGGGGAGATTGTTGGGTATTGTATCCACAACGTACCTGATTTGAAGAAGCCGCTGTACAAGCTAAGGTAAATAGGCAATGTTTTTGACAAATTATTTCAAGTTGTACTTGCAGTTATACCACGCTAAGTGCACACCAATGTCAGGGTGCAGTAGGTCAATATACACGGGTCTGCACGACGTAATCCCTCGTTGAGTAGATCAGTGTGTTGACCTACGTGTACTCTCTCTATTGGAGTGCATTTACTTCCAAGTACAGGGCTGTGATCTTGCAAGAGCAGACAAGGAGCAAGGATGGGTCAAGGAGCACATCATGGGTGGAAAGACGAAAATTCGTCTAAGTGTAAATCGGCGAGAATCACCAAGTGATTCTCGCCGATTCGGCGAGAATCACTAGTGATTCTCGCCGAATCGTCGAGAATCAGTGGCTGATTCCCGCCGACTCGATCCAACTACACTTCAAAGCAAGCAACTCTGATTCTAAGTAAGAATCGACGAGAATCACCAAGTGATTCTCGCCGATTCGGCGAGAATCACTAGTGATTCTCGCCGAATCGTCGAGAATCACTGGCTGATTCTCGCCGTCTCGACTCGGGCTGAATCAGTGCGTGCAACCAAGTCAACTTCAACGAGAATCATCCTTGATTCTCGCCGAATCGTCGAGAATCACCTTTGATTCTCGACGATTCGACGAGACTCACTTTTGATTCTCGCCGATTTTTACTTAGGCATTTTTCTGGAACTTCCTGAACCGGATTCTGCCGCTGTCAATGTTCTGGACCGGGATTTAGGGATTCTTCTTGTGGGTCCCACAACGGTCAAATTGAAAGTATCTACAGTATATATACGGGTATTTTTTGAACGACGTAAATATAGAAAGAAGCCGAGCAAAAACCTTGACCTAAAATCGCGATCTCCACTCCGCCGCCGCCGTCGCGCTCGAGCTAGTTGGTCGCCGCCTTTGATCGAGATTTCCTTGTGATCTTCCGGCGACAGAAGCTTAGCCAAGCTTAGAGTCTCACGTGTCTATCCAGAGATCCCTTGTCTCTCGATTTGTTGATCGGGAAAAACTTCCCCGTCCGAATCGATCGAGACGACCGATCCTCGTGTGACCGTTGGTAGACCTAGCTAGCTTCGTTACGAAGTTTGGATCTCTAAAGAACAACAGCCGCACATCGTTGTTGCCGCCGATCCCGTGAACCTTGCCGCCGCCCATCTTGTCGCCGCCGGTTCCGGGGAGATCCTCTCCAAGAGAGATCTAGGGTTGTGGACTCTTTGTGGACTTCAAGAACACGTCGTCAACAAAGAGGGACACCTTAGTCTCCAAACGTAGTTTGTATCTCTTGTACATTCTAGTTTTACTTTTGTTGTAAAGGAACGTTTGTTCCGTGTTGTAAGGGTTGGGTGCAACCCGTGTTGTGGGAGTGTTGACTCCTACGTGTGGAAGGGTTCCTTCCGATAGTGCAAGGATTGGATTTCAATCCTGTTGGAGAAGAGACCGAGTCATCCCTTGTTGGGAGATAGGTCGAAGGGGGAAAGTGGATGTACCCAAATCGGGGAACCACTATAAATAGCTTGTGTATTCTGTGTGCTGTGCTGTTTATTTTTATTGTGCAGGTACAATCTTAAATTCCGCAAAAACGCAGCACGTCACCTATTCCCCCCCCATAGGTGAAGATAGTTGACACTAGGTGAACTTTCATTTACACCCTGCAAAATCTACATCTGTGTACCCTGTGAGTTCAAAATCACTATCCTAGGATACCAAACCCCAAGATTGGGTATGCCCTTAAGATCTCTTAGTATTCTCTTTAGGGCAAGCTTGGTACCTAGCACAGACATATGTTGAGAACATAATATCTGGCCTACTAGCAGTCAAATACAGGAGTGATCCAATGATGCCTCTATATAAGGTTTCATCAAATGGTTTCCCTGATTCATCCTTGTGTAGTGATACAGAAGAACCCATTGGAGTTCTCATGGTAGAAGAATTCTCCATACCATATCTCTTAATCAACTCCTTAGTGAACTTAGATTGAGAGATGTATATACCATCCTCAGATTGTCTAACTTGGAGTCCCAAGAAGAATTTTAGCTCACCCATGCTGCTCATTTCAAACTTGTCTTGCATAAGCCTGACAAATTTTCTACACAGCTTCTCATCAGTAGACCCAAAAATTATGTCATCTACATATATTTGGACTAGGATGCTTGATCCTTTGATGTCCCTAAGGAATAGTGTCTTGTCTATCTTTCTTCTAGAGAACTTGTTCGCTATAAGAAAGGTAGACAAGGTCTCATACTAGACTGTAGGTGCCTGTTTTAACCCATACAAAGCTTTGTGCAATATGAAGACATAGGAGTAGAGTTTAGGGTTAACAAAACCTGGTGGCTGCTCTACATAGACTTCCTCCTTTAGTGTACCATTGAGGAATGCTGACTTTAAATCCATCTAGTAGACCTTGTATCCTTTGTATTCTACATGAGCTAAAAAAAACCTCATGGCATCTAGCATAGCTATAGGAGCAAAGGTTTGGTCAAAGTCTATCCATTCCTCTTGCCTATATCCTTTAGCCACTAATCTAGCTTTGTTCTTAACTATAACCCCATACTCATCTAATTTATTCCTATAAATTCACTTAGTGCCTATGACATTATGATTACTAGGTGTAGGAACTAGACTCCAGGCTTTGCATCTCTCAAATTGATTGAGCTCTTATTGCATGACAATAATCCAGTTGGGGGCTGAATTAGCTTCTTCAAACTTTTTAGGTTCTACCTGAGAGAGAAAGGTAGAGTATAAAACCTCATTATGATATCTACTCCTAGTAGTCACTCTTAGCCTGACATCACCTATTATTTGATCAATATGATGATCTCTAAGGTGTCTAACTGCTACTAGCAGGTGCCTATCATCACCTAGATCTGCAGGAGGATTAGGATGATTCTTTTCCTCACCCCGGGTAGTTACTGTATCTTCTATAGGAATTTCTACATTATCTCTAGTGTGTAACTCTAGATAAGGTGAATCTCCTATATTTAACTTCTCCATCCTAGAGTCTATATCATCTAGACTAGAGTTGTTAGAAATCTCATTATATAGTACAAAAGTTTCATCAAAATCTTTATTAATTGATTCATCTACAACTTGATGTTTCAAGTTGTAGACCATGTATGCTTTGCTATGTACACTATACCCTACAAAGATTCCTTCATAGGATTTCTCTGAAAACTTAGATAAGTTTTCCCATTGTCCAATACATATCACTTATTACAAAAATTTTTGAAGTAGGAAATATTTGATTTTCTGCCTTTCACTAGTTCATAGGGAGTCTTGTTGTGATTCTTATTGATCAAGACCCTATTCTGAGCATAGTATGCTGTGTTAACAGCCTCTGCCCAAAAATATTCTAGGAGAGATATATCACTTAGCATTGTTCTAGCTGCCTCAATGAGAGTTCTATTTTTCCTCTCAACAACTCCATTTTGCTGTGGTGTTGTTGGAGAGTAGAACTCCTGAAAGATCCATAGTTCCTTACAGAAATTTGTCATCTTTTCAGATGGAAATTCTGTACCATAGTCACTTCTAAGCTTGACCACAGAACATCCCATCTCATTCTGAACTTGTATAACAAAATCAGCAAGGATGTCTAGTGTTTCAAAGTTTCTCCTTAGGAAGAATACCCAAGCAAACCTAGAGTGATCATCCACAATTACATAGGTATAAGACTTCCTATCCAAACTAAGAACTTGCATATGACCAAATAGATCCATATGAAGTAAGTACAGACACCTCTCAGTGTCTTTGGACTGAATGCTCTTAAAGGAGACTTTTGTCTATTTGCATTTTTGACATGCTGAACATAAGCCTTCTTTGGAGCATTTGAGCTATGGACTGTTTCTAACTAAGTCCATAGAGAATAGATTGCTCATAGCTTTATAGTTTAATTGAGGCAGCTTCTTGTGCCATTGTACACACAATGAGTCTTTCTCACTAGCAACTAGGCATACATGTGATTTCTCATTTACACTTAAGAAATTTAGAAAATAAATGTTCTCACTCCTAGTGCCTCACAAGATGATCTCTTGATCACTTGGATTCCTTATCAGACACTTGTCATTGTGGAAAATAATTTCATAACCTATATCACAAAACTGACTTATGCTTATCAGATTGTGGTTCAATCCTTCCACATAAGCCACTTTTATGATGGAAATAAGACCATTAGAAATGTTACCATATCCCTTGGTGAGTCCTTTCTCTGACCCTCCAAAGATGACTTTTGGTCCATTCCTAACTAGAGTGTAATCCCATAGCAGACTCCTTATTCCAGTCATGTGCCTGGAGCAGCCACTATCCAAGTACCATATTGGTCTTCCTGTGGTACTTGGTTCCACCTACAAATACAGAATTAATTCACCTTAGGCACCCAAATAGTTTTGGTGCCTTGGTTCCTGTTAGGTCTTGCTGTGTGAAACACAACATGCTTTCTAAACAAAACTGTTTAAGTCTTATATGAAGATGTTGTTGGATTATACCAACAATCTAGGGCAAAATGCCCAACCTTCCCATAACACTAACACTCAAATCAGTTGTATATTTTCTTTGGTTGCACATTTGAAGTTGTTCTTTTGTGCAACTTAGACTTGACATCCAACTTCCAAGATAGTGGTGCAAAATTTACACCCTTACCTTTCAGGTTTTGTTGTGGTGCATTGGGACCAAATCCAAGGAATCCTTAGCTTCTTGGATTGATCACCCTTTGTGGTGGTTTTTGGCCTTTATTGCCTTTAGATGTCTGTCCCTTCCAACAAGGCTCTTTATTGACCTTGCTGGTAGTGCACTCAGTAATCATGTGTCCAGGAACACATGATCCATTGCATCTATTATAAGTCAGATGCTTGGGAGGTAGCTTAACTGGACCCATTGGGGATTTACCCTTAGGTTCAGAATTTTTAATAACCTTTTTGGTTTTTATACCCTCACTTCTAAATGGTACAGAAAAGATATCTATGAAAGATATCACTGACTTGGGTTTTGAGAACTAAGTCAAGAGTTGTCTTTCCTGGATAAGCTTTGCTTCCAGATCCTTAACAGTCTTGACCTGTTCTGCTATTATCTCTGCCTGGCTATCTATCTTATTAGTTAGATCTATAAGCTTCAGTTTTTGTAGATCCAACTTTATGTTGGCCCTCTCCAACTGAAAAGATACTCCCCTAAAAGGTTCTAATTCTATGGCCTGATCCTTAGCAAGCTCTTTACTTGCAATCAAGGCATTTAATAACTTCTCATATCTATTGATAAGGGTGTTGAAATCAGCTTCAGAGTCTGAATCATTTTCTCTATTATTAGAGGAGTATGAACATGATTCACTTTCTGATACAGAAAAAGAATCTGAGGCAAAACTAGGAGAGATTGGTTTTACCTTAGCAGGACTTGAACATTCATGATCTCCTTCTCCTGATTAGGTCTCCTCAATATCCATCAGGCCTATGAGAGCCTCCTCCTCTTCTGATTCTGATGAATCATACACACTATCAGACAATGAAGACTATTTCTTTGCCAAGAGGCTTTTGTTAGCCTTCTTGTGTTGTCCAGTCTTCCAGTTCTCTGACTTTTTCTCCTATCTTTTTGTTGGGAAATTAGCTATGACATGCCCTTGCCCATTGCAACAACAACACACAATATTAGTCTTAACATATTTGTTCTGTGAATAACCATACCTGCCCTAAATTTCTTCTTCCTTAGTTTCTCTGGATGATTGGTCTTCTTGAGGGAAGAGTCTCCAGCTGGACCCTTCCAGCTGCCCTGCCTTCTTATCCTTAACATCTTCTTGAACTGTCTAGAGAAGAGAGATAGTTACTCCTCAGTCAGGTCTCCTCCTGATGGGGATGATTCTGTACACTCAGAGACTGTGTATTGCCTCTATGAGAGTGTTGGCTTTTCTCTGACCTTCCTGGAAGTCTCAGCCTTTAGGGCAGAGGACTTTTCTCCGCTGTGTGCTCTAGCTGAATCTTCTTCAAACTTTCTGAGATTGAGCTGTAACTCATGGGACAGTAGCTTGCCATATAGAGTCTGGGGGTCTATGTTGGCTAAATTATCGATTTCAATTATTGCACAGATCTTAATGTCCCATTCCTTGTTCAGGGACCTCAAGAACTTGTGATTGAGTTCATAGTTAGTGAAGCTCCTGCCACAAGTCCTCAGGTTGTTTATAATTCTGAAGAACTTTTCAAAAGATTCAACCACTGAGTCTTTCTTATCCTATCTGAAGGATTCATACTGTTGGTTTGCATAAATTTTCTATCATCTTTGACCTCATCAGTTCCTTCCATATAGACAATCAATGACTCCCACATTTCTTTAGATGTTTTACAATGAATCAGGTTTTGAAAAGTGTAATCATCTATTGCACTGACTATAATATTCTGAGCCCTCTTGTCCATAGAGTCCAGAATGATTTCATCCTTATCCATCTCCATATAGGTCTTTGGTGTCTTGATGTTTGCATCAAGAACTGACACTTTCATGGGAATGAAAGGTCCTTCAACCACTGTGATGTATATTCTTGGATCGGCTGCCTCCATGAAAAATCTGACTCTCTACTTCCAAATTCTAAAATTCTCTTTGGAGCAGACTGGGAGCTTGATGGAATTGTTTTCCCTCTGAGCCATGATTTATCTTTTTCTGCAATCCTTTGGATTCTCACTAGGCTATTATGCCTTCTCAGTGAACCTTCCCTCTGATATCAATTGTAAATGTTTGTTTTAGGATTGAGAGTGACCTCGGGGGGGGGGGGGGGGGGGGGTGAATAGGTCCAATTTAAATCTTAGCAACTTTTTGGATTCTATGATTTACTTTTCTATGTTTATTACTCCAATCAGATAAAAACAAGAAAAACTATTCAACAATTTAAACAATCACATCACAGCAATCACAACACATTACACACTGATTTATAGTGGTTCCCCAATTTATGGGTACATCCACTTTCCCCCTTCGTCTATCTAGCAATGAACTAGACTCGACCAAACTCCTCCTTCTTTCTTTATTCAGATCCTCAGATCTTACAGCTCAAAGCCCAGCTGGCTACTACAACTAAGACTATACAAGTTTTACCACTCAGACAACCAAGATCCTGCACCTCAAGTTCTTCCCAAGAAATATACCTCAGAGTGAATCCACGCTCCTACTCCTCGGGCAACTCCTGCCCTACAAATCGGAACATTCAGTTCCTACAACTCAGAGAAATACCCACTTCTCTTACCTCAGGCACTTAGCCTTACCTAAGCCTTTATAACATAGGCTTACAACTCAGAGAATTTGATTCTCCTACACTCAGATCTACAATTAGATCTTACAAGATTTATAATGGTAAAAAGAAATAAATTCTGAATTAGTCACCCAACAAAAGAGAAACGGGTGACTGCTTCTTGAACTGATCTTGATAAGTCAGCTTCCCTTCATCCTTGTTGTAATGGATTCGATCCAACCCTTCTTAGCTTTTCAAAGCTTCATGAAGATGAAATTAGGGTAGATCTAGGCTAGAGAATGTTGAAGTCGATTCTTGATCTCGCTTCTCTCCACCTTCTAAATTCTAGTAGATTGCTTTTTTAGATCAGGGAAGAGATATTGAATTGATGTGCTCCTTGATCTTCTTTTTCTTTTATGTACTGCAACTCCAATTGCTTCTCCAATTTTTTTACTTTTTTCCCACTCTATTTCTGTAGAGTTGATCCCTTTATATAGGCTCCGTCAAAGGTAACCGGCTGATCCAGTTAATTACCGACATCTGACAGTTCTGACAGCTGTCAGATCCTCTAGCTTGATTTCTGCACTTAGGAAACAACTCTGCTTGAAGTGTTGGAACTTTACTGTTGGATGTGTCGACACCAGTCCTGGGTGTCGACACTACTCCTGTAGTGATGTCGACATACTTCTAAGTGTGTCGACGTAACCTTCACCTTGTCTCGACATAACTGATGTAGAATGTGCCGACACTAGTCCAGAGTGTCGACATAGATTCCTTCCTGACTGATGGTGTCAACCCAAGTCCAGGGTGTCGACACAACTTCCTTCCAATCTTGACACAACTTGTGAAGTGTGTCGACACTAGTACGGAGTGTCGACACAGTTGTCTTCAATCTCGATATTGCTTGTATATAGTGTGTCGACACTTGTCCTTAGCATTGACATAGTTATTCTTTGTCTCGACACAACTTGTATAGTGTGTGTCGACACTAGTTCTGAGTGTCGACATAGTTATTATTTATCTCGACATAACTAGTGTAACACCACCTATCCGTCGCATAGAATATAACAGTAGGTCCGGCCGGGGCCCGACGCCATATACCACAGACAGACCGGGTGGTTACTCATGGAAACCATCCAACCAATCACAACGTCCTACACAGAGCATTCTAGCGGAAGCAGATTAATAAGTTGCAATAAAGAACCCAGCTCAAAAGCATGAATGTCCACTAATACCAAATAGGAATGTTGTACATACACAAGTACAGGCCTTAAGGTCTTACAAAATGGTTCACTTGATATTACATTATTTACAAACCACGGCACGCAGGCCGGTCATACATGAATAAAAATAGTAAACACTCCAATTAGGCCTTCGAGGGCCGGATTCGTAGTTTGGGCTTTAGCCCGCTATTGACCGCTTGGTCCAGCAGCACCTGCAAGCAACAAACCACCGCACAGTGGCAAAAAAAAGGTAACGACCAGCAATGCTGACCAAATTATAACGATCCCGCCCCCAGCTCGGGGCGGCGATGCTCCTTCCCTGCATTTCATTAGCATAAGCGAGCAATATATCAATATTCATTTCATCACAGACGTTGGCTCGCACGGCCACACGCCCCGTGCTCTCAGGGCACATTCTCGGTGAACCGATCGATTTCACGTCAATTAAAGCCATAGACATTCCGGACTCACCACCGTCACTTTGACGGCCAAACCTATGAGCATTTTGTCATCTTGGCATGGGTCACGACAATTTAAGCCATAGACCACCGAAAACCCTAATCTATGCCAACGGCAAGTGCCACGTACCCTTAGGTCTCTTTAATCGAACGACATAGAACGGGTACGGTTCCATCTAACCCGTGCTCACATCGCAACGACAATTTAAGCCGTTTGCGCGGGTCAAACTTCTCCCGAGTCTCGTTTCCGTCACATTTCACATAACGCGATTATGTTCAAGTTGGCTCTCAGGCCACCAAGTTGGCAAGATCACGCATCCGCCCAGTTTTCCGGGTGCACCTTTGTGTTAATCCCCAAGGCTCCCTGTTGCAATCTACCACGTAGAAAACCCGAAAAACAACCAATCGCACGGAGTCTTCTCCGGCATCTATGCAATGCAACATCACCGATCCAGACCAACATGTCCGGATAGGCTTCACACAACATGCTTATGTCCGTTCTCGCTTACGAACTCTACACAACGGGGACTTTACATATCTACCCGAAGGAACGCCTCCAACTCACCGCAAACTCGCGAGAGAGGGCTTCCTATGCAAAGAAGGAGAGCTTCACATGCTCAAGAAGAGAATCGTTACCCTTGCGTTCTTCTTTGGCGCCACGGAAAAGTAAGCGGATGAAAAGCACCGCACTCTCTTCGCCTCCGTGGATCCGGAGTCGGCTCGAGATTTGGAGCTTTGAAGCTCCTCCAATGGCCGGATCTAGCTTCTTCTTCCTTCCTTGGCTCTCCTCTCTCTCTAAACTTTAGAAAGATAACCACACAAGTAAAAGTGAGGGTTTCAAGGGTCCAATCCCGGGTATATCCCATCAGGAACAACCCCCAGCCGTTGGATTACCAATTAAAGAAACGAACGGCTTTGATTCGGGCCTGAAATGTCCAATCTGGACCGAACACGGCCTGGCACACGCCCGTGTCCAGGGCCGCGTGCCTCATTCGCCGTCAAAATCGACGTGCCTAGAACAACACATGGGCATCGAACACGCCCGTGTTCGACCTGACACGCCCGTGTTCCACCTGATACGACCGTGTGGTCAGCCGTATACCCCCATCGATTTATCCCGAAAACAACCCGAGAACTACACGGGTTCTAGGACACGTCCGTGTCCTAACCCGTGTCTACCTCAACACGCCTGGGCTCCAGGCCGTGTATACAGTCTCGACACTCGACACTTCGTCGAGCGAAGTTCGTCGACCTCACGACACGGCCTTGGACACGCCCGTGTCCTAGGCCGTGTGCCTTGTTTCGAGACATCGTCGAGCAAAATTCGTCGACTCCACGGGACGAGTGTCGACACTAGTCGACACGTCCCGCGACACGCCCGTGTCGCAGGCCGTGTGCCATGTCTCGACACATCGTCGAGCGCAATAATGTCGACTTCGCGGGCTGAGTGTCGACACGCCCTGCGACACGCCCGTATTGCAGGCCGTGTGCCCTATCTCGACACAACATCGAGTGAAATTCGTCAAACTCTCGACCAACTCGACGACACAAGCCTGACATGCCCTGGGACACGCCCGTATCCTAGGCCGTGTGCCTCCTTCCAGAACCCAAAACTGGCTCAAAACGTCACCCGTCGCTCTTTTGAGTTTCGGGGCGTTACAACTAGTGTTTTGTGTGTCGACACAAGTCCCGAGTGTCGACACAGTTGATTTCTTATGTTATAGTGTTGACCCAAGCCTTGGGTGTTGACATAACTTTCTCCTTGACTCAGCACTTCTTATTTAAGTGTGTCAACACTAGTCCTGAGTGTCGACACAACTACTTCTTGTCTCAGCACAACTTTGACAAATGTGTCGACACTTATCTAGTGTCTCGACACATTTATACTTAGCTTTATTTGCTTGCACACAAGAACTTAACATTCATCAAATACAACTATGCGTATATCATTGATCTGAAAGGACTTCTTCAAATTAAGTACATTGTGACCTATATACCCAATATAGGAGCATAAAATTCAACATCTCTATTAATGTTCTATTCTTTCTCTCAGCTATACCATTCGATTGGGGTGAGTAAGGAGCAGTGGTTTATTTTATGATGGAGCTGCAATTAGACAGTTAGATTATGCTAAACTGATTGGTAGTCTCATGTATGTTATGGTAGGCACAAGACCTGACATAGCCTTTACGGTAGACATGTTCAGCAGATTCACTAGTAATCCTAGCCAAGACCATTGAGATGCCCTCGATAGGCTTATATGCTACCTAAAGCACACCCAAAAGTATGCTTTATGTTACCATGGTCATCCTCCAGTTATGGAAGGATATTCTGATGCATCATGGTGCTCAGAAATCAACGACAACAAGTCCACTAGTGAGTTTATATTCACACTAGGAGGAGCAGCTGTAGCCTGGAAGTCCCAAAGGCAATCATGTATTACACTATCTTTTATGGAATCCGATCTCTATGCTCTAGCTTCAACGGAAGAAGAAGTAGAGTGGATAAGAGATTTAGTGATGGACATTCCACTGTTGATCCTAAAAATGAGTTCTGTTACAGTTTACTACGACAATCGGGATACTAAAATAATTATTACGAACACTTTATTCAATAGTAAAAGAAGGCAACTACGAATGAAACAAGCCTGGTTGACCTCCCTCACGAGTCAAGGGATTATGACCCTTATGGAAGTGAGATCGAAAGATAATATTGCAGATGCCTTGACAAAGGGCTTAAAAGAGTTCTTACAATAAAAACATCAGGGGAGATGAGATTAAAGTTCATAGAAATATGAAACTTCCTCCTATATTTATGTTTTGATAGCAAAAACCTATAGTCGCAACATTCAAGCATCTAATAAAAAACTGAAAACCCCAAATAATTTCTTGATGAAAGCATAAGATGGTTAGATGCTAGTCATTCCACACCTGATGACTTAACATCTTTCTCATTGTAAGTTGATTTGAGATTTATTCAACTGGGAATAAAATTCGTTGTATGAGTTAATCTAACATTAGTGATCATAACACATTATTCCACATTTGATAATGTTGCAAATGAATGTGTGTCATATCATATGATGAGTTAAATAGTGGTCACCAATGAGTAAGATAACAACATCTGATTTATTAAAATCAAAACTTGACTGGTCATAGCTAGACTGGATAGAGATGCTGATAGTGTTACTTCACTACTGCTACAAGTAATAAGTTCATTTAGGTAGAGCTAGTTTACTTTGATACGTCACTGCATATGTTTATGAATTCATAGAGTTTAACTTATGAGATTCCTTGCAGGCACTGGTGAAGATGGAGGAGAGAAAGTGGATTTTTTCATGGATGATGATGATCTACTCTCTGAGTAGAATTGTTACACGTTTATCCATTGTCAATTTTGTTTTTCCAGACTTATTTATTATTGAGTTGCACCTTTGTTTTTGGATGGATTATGTTATTGTTTTAAAGCTCATGATTATGTTTTTTTCTTTAAAAACTGTGCTAACTCCTATGGAAATGTGTAAAGTCAGAAACTTGCTTTAGACTCTCCACTTTCTGCACTCCGAAATATATACGTTATTTGTCACAAATATAAGAGGAGATTGTAAGTGTATATTTGGACAATTAACGAGTTCGGAGGCATAATAGGTCATGTCGGATACACAGATATCCAATACCCGTCGAAAATTCTTGAGTTTGCCTATTTATACCCATATAGGGGCAACGGGTAGGTCATTCCACTTTTATCACCACTTGGATGCTTCGAGCAACACAAACACCTGAAAGATAATCCTGTGTAGATAAACACCTAGGTGGGGGGTGAATAGGTGTCTTTTTAAAATATACTAGTAGATTTTAATCACTTAACTATTTTAATAGTTATGAAAATCCATATCACAGCACAACCAAAAGCAAACCACATCACACAATACACAAAGATTTATAGCGGTTCCCCAATCTAGGGTACATCCACTTTCCCCCTTCTTCCTCACTAGCAATTTGCTAGATATGGTTATAACTCCTCCTTTTTAACTCAAATCCAAGGATCCTATAGTCTCTATTTCTATTAAAAAACCTACACTTAGACCAACAGGTCCCACCTCAGAGATTCTCCCAATCTCCTACCTCGGGTCCCTCAAGAACCCTATCTCAACCTTTATAAATCAGGCTTAAAACTCAGTGATTTATCCAAAACCATCTACCTCTGGTCCCTCAAGAACCCTACCTCAGCCTTTATTAATTAGGCTTACAACTCAGAGATAAGATCTCCTACCCACTCAGATCTCAAGGAGATCTTACAAAAATAAAGAGGTAAAAATGATATAATAAGTAATTTTCAGACGATAGAATTTCTGTAATCCGACTTATCTGTTAGCACAGATTCTTCAAATCAACAGCAATGGATTTCTTCTTGATAAGTTGATTTGCTGATAAGTTATTTCTCAGATCTGTAATCTTCTTGATGTTGATCGACTTAATTTGCTTGAAGAGATTATAGATCAGATCCACCTTAATCCTCAGATCAACTTGGTGAAAGGATCTAGAGATTTTCTTGAAGACCTTCGTCTTCTTCCTCTTCATCGGGCTTAAAATAAGAATGAGAATTTTTAGTTGCTTGATCAATTCTTCTTCTGTTAATGTAGACCACCCCTCTATTTATAGCATTCATGGATGGGTAGTTGCTGAATGATGACATAAGCATCTGACATCATACTTCAAATCCACCCTTAGACTATTTATGTCAAAATATCTTATTCCTGTACCTGATGTGACAGTTATGACCCATCTTGACACTTATGTGTTGACTCTGCATATTTTCTGAAACATAAGTGTCGAGTTGTCCAAAGTATCTCGACACTTGTGCCGAGACATCTTAACAGTCTCGACACAATTCTACTTAGAAGAATTTTCATTTGTAACTTGAAAGTGTCGAGATCTTTTAATTCTATCTTGTGCCAAGACAGTTGGATTGTCTCGACACAACTCTCTGCCAGATGTCGGGAAATCTGTGCTTTAATCCTTCACTTTGTCGAGACAGTTGATTTTTCTCGACACAATTTTACTTAGTGAAATTTCCTTCTTTCTGTGTTGAGACAGTTGTTTTGTCTCGACACAGTTGCATTAAGCTTTGTAGTGTCAAGTAAGCTGACATAGTCTTCAAGGTTTCGAGACAACTGGCTTGTCTCGACACAACTGCCTTGAGTCTTCTCTGTGTCGAGATAACTGACTTGTCTCGACACAGCTGTCTGCAAAGGTGTCGACACAGTTGAAGTGTGTCGACACTTTTGTACATAGCCATTTTTCTGCACTGCATGTTACTGAATGTTGACTGTGCCGACTTCACTCAACACTTTGCTATCTCCACTCGATGCTTTTGGTACTTAGATAATTTTTCTTCAAAATCTAGTCTGCTTCTTGTTTTCACCTGTCCAATCAATATGAAATAGACATCCTGCAAACATAAACTTAAATATACATCAAACACAAATATGTGTATATCATTGAGTTGAAAGTCCTTCTTCAAATCAAGTACATTGTGTCCAATGTACCCAACAATCTCCCCCTATTTGGAGAAGTCATACCCCCAATTCAATGATATACAACATGATATCAAAATATGATGATAAAGTTATAAATTCACAGTGCTAAACAACATATGAAGTGGCACAATTGATAACACATATATATAACATAGTGTAATCAAAATTTTCATTACAAATTTGTTCAAGGATTACATTTGTTTGAATTTGTTACAATGATCTAAAAGTAAAGTTACATAATGCCTAAGAAATATATTCTAAGAACCCTCTAGTTCTTTGATGACTATGCCTTTTCCAGATTATATCTTTGCTTTTACTTCAGGCACCTGGTCAACTGCTATCTTTTTACCTTTGTCAATCCTAGATTTGGTGATCTGTCCTGCCTTTAGCCTTTGTCTTTCAAAATAAATATAAGGCTTATGGAAATACTTGCTGGGCTCAACTGAATCAGCAGGAATTTTCCCTGCCTTTAGATCACGTCTAAACTTTTTGATGACTTCCTGTTGCTTTAAGTGCTTAGCCCATTCTATCTCTCGGTACCATTTCCTTCTATCTATAACATTAACATTAATTGCTTTCCATGTAGTGAGGATTATTGATCTGGAGGTTGGGATCCACTGTCCAAAGTCTGGTCTAGCTTCAGCTTGTTCCCTAAACCTTTTCTTTGATAACTGAGCTTCTTTCTCTTTTAGCAAGGTAGAAGCAGATATCTCCACCTCTTCATATATAATATTTTGATCTAGTGGTGGAGGACTATACATGGTTTGGGCTGCAGCTTGGATAGTCTCAAATAGAACTTGTGTTGCAGGATTGTACATGGACTGTCCAAGAGCATGAGTTGCTTCAAATTGAGCTGGTTGACAACCAGACTCAGCAGTTTGATCTCCATCATACTATAGGGGAGGATGGCCTAAAGTGCCTCTGATGTTATTTGATATCCAGGTAGCATGCTTAGAACTGGCCCTTATCATTACCCTCTCCCCTTTATGACTTATCTTTCTTCATGATCTCTCAGATCATTCTTGTGAAACCTTACTTGTCCATTTATATGATTAATTCCTGATGTTAAAGTATTCTTGATTTTAAGTAAATATTCATCTAACTGTTTGTTAGATGCTTGGATATATTTAAGTAAGGAGGCTGAATGAGTGGTCAGTTGAGTATCCATGTCCTTTGTGGCAGAAGATATCTTGGTTTCTAGAGCAGTAGTCTGCCCAATTATCTTGACCAATGTTTCAGTATGAATGACAGTCATGTTTTCATCTAAGATTCTTTGATTCTTAAGGGAATAGTCTTGTTTAACAATCATTTCATCTTCAGTTTGCTTTGCTTCTTGTTGCTGTTTTGCAATATAAACTACAACATTTTCTGCCTTCTGGAAGAAAGCAGTCATATCTGTTCTCAGAAGATTTACTTAAAATCTAATTGATTTAATGTCTTGTGCCAGTTGAAATTACATCTCCTTATTCCTTTCATCTACATATTGCTAAAGTTTAGTTCTCTATTGGTCTAACATAATCTGCATTTGAACTAGCAGTGAGCTTGAGTTCACTGGAGGATCAGATGCTGGTCCAGATTGTATAATATTCTTATAACTTTTACTCTTCTTTTTCAGTTCAGATAGTTTTCTTTTCTTCAAAAGAGTGGCTTCTTCTTTCTCAGAGTCAGAAGTACTTACCACTTCAACAGATTTTTGCTGTTCACCCCCTTCAGCACTTGGGGCTAGATCTGGTAACTTCCCCTCAACCATTGCTCCTTCTTCATTAATAATGATATTTTCTGAGTTAGCAACTTCTTGCTGAATTTTGGCATCTTGAACTTGGTTCTGTGGAGTTGCAGCTAGCTCCCCTGGATGTCAGTTTCCTTAAACAAAAGATGAAAGTGCAGGTTAAATCTGATATACTCTAGAGGGGGGGGGGGGGGTGAATAGAGTATGATGCTCACTAAAAACGTTTTACAACTTTTGTTGTATTCCTAAGTTGACAGGGACGCAAATAAACTAGAGTAAGCACATCAACTATCTAAACACAGAACAATCTAGAACAATCACAGAGCACAACCAGAAAATAGAAGAAAAGAGCAACCAGATGACACAAGAATTTTATAGTGGTTCCCCAACCTGGGTACATCCACTCTTCTACCACCCTGGTAGGAATCCACTCAGGTTTTTGATCAGGTGCCTGACACCAATGAGCTTTTGTTCAGGTGCCCAAACAACCAAACCTCAAGTCTTTTGGAGGGAGACTTGCAACCGGAATAATTTTGAAGGGATTTAAAACCCTGTATAGGAATTGGAAAAAAGGTGATAGTGTCTTCTCTGTCAACAATCAGAGAGAAGACTTGTGGATTGATTGTAGCAGATCTTGCTCCCCCTGAGATCTTGAATTGGTCAGGAAAGCTGGAGCACTGCTTCAGGGTGATAGGTCTTCAATGACCTAGAATGCCTGGACCAGGATTTGTTTCAGGAACTCCTTTGACAGATTGAATAATTGTTGTCCTTTGAAGTTATCCTGTGAGTTGGAAGAAGAAGACTCTTGATAAAATTTGATTATTCTTCTTCTCCTTGAAAATGTTCTCTGGTCAAGGCTGATTGCAGTCAAGAACTTTTTATTTGAGAATGATTGTTCTTCTCTGCAACCTCAGAGTGTCTGTCTGATTGTGTATTGCTTGCTGTACTGTGATTCTGTTCCTCTATCACTGCTTGATCCTTTTATCTCTTACTATGTATCTTTTTCTGACTGAGGATCATTCAAACTTTTGAATGTCGAGCAGTAATTGCAGTCGGCTTTGGAAAGAAACGACAATCAATAATTTCCCTAACTGTCACATGGAAAAACGACATGTAATCGTCCATAGTCAATGCGCATTCTAACGGTAACATTCCAAGAAGATCTGGCATTAAATGTTCAGGAATCAGCACCAAGAAATGGGACGGGAAACTTAGAGAAAACCTAGTCTGTATTCGTCGAACGAAGAACACAATTCGTCGAGCTGCACTTGTATTCGTCGAGCTGAGCTTGAGTTCGTCGAGCTGAGCTTGAGAGAGTTCGTCGACCAGACAATCTTCATTCGTCAAACAGATAGTCTTCATTCATCGAGCTGAGAAACAAATTCATCGAGTTGAGAAAAGTTCTGGACTTAGGCAAAATATTCTGCATCTACTGAAATGCTGTGTCGACATAAGTTGGTGTCGACAGATTGATCTTGGTGTCGACACAAATCCTCTGGTATCGACATAAGCTGGTGTCAACTGATATCTTGGTGTCGACACAAATCCTCTGGTGTCGACATAAGCTGGTGTCGACACAAATTGTCTGAGTCCAGAAATCGTCGAGTAGAGTACAACATTCGTCGACCTGAGAAGCTGACTTCGTCGACCTGAGAAATTGATAACTTGAGGTCCAAGTTCGTCGAGCTCAGAATATAATTCGTCGACTGAAGCTTTAAGCTGGACTTAGAAAAATTTGAAGTTCTCCTGACTTTGGCTTGATGTAGAAACTGAGTCTTCGTCGAACAGAGAACACAGATCGTCGAGCTCAGCACTAAGAATTGTCTCACGATCGTCGAGCGCAGAACTCCTTTCGTCGAGCTGAGTTCGACGAACGTAGAACTCACTTTACTTGGTTTTGAAAACTTGTTAGACTGGAGTCTCTGATGGTCTTGTTGAAAGCTGGTCCATCTGGAGTTGAGCCTAAGGACTTGACCTATACTCTAGGTCACAAATTGACCCTGGCTATACATGATGGGTCACATCCTAAGTCAGTGAACCTAGCCCAAATCAACATGGGATCCAACAAAAGATTTTCTTCCACTATCTCCTTAGAGGTAGGATCCTCAAATTCTTTCTCAGAAATCTGCACATCTTGTGCATGAATCTCATCTTCGCCACCATCTGTATTCAGAAGTATTTCTTCATCTTCAGTGTCTTTGAGTAATTCATCCTCCATCTCTTTCTCAGGCATTTCCTTTTCAGGAACCTTTGATTGTTCCACCTCTTGTACAACTTCCATAATTATATTATCTATTGTATCCATGTCAGTTTCAAGCAGATCATTGAAGTTCTCCCCCTCTATTTGATCTTTCTCTGGAATATTCTCCCCCTGCACATGACCACCAATTCTAGGTGAGGTCCTTGGAGAATTCTCATCTATTGTATGATCTTGTTTCTCTCCAGACTCACTTGAATAAACTTCATCCACAACTACAGTTTTCTTTTTCTTCTCCTTCTTCTTCTCATGTTCTGGGGTTTCTTTAGTCAAGACTCTGTCCCATCTAGATAGAATCCTCATATATATCCTTCTCATATGGTTGATTTTTGATCCAAGATTAAGATTTAGATTGTCTAATATGACCTGGAATAGGTATAGACTTAGAATTCTGGCCATGTTAGGCTTCTTGATACTCTCTGCTATCTTATCAAAGACAACTCTACTCCAGTCCATCTTGAGTTTGAATATTACCCTTGTTATGAGCTCAAACATCTGAGCTGATATCCTATCATGTGCTCCTATTTTACATAGCATCACCTTCCCAATAATTTATGATAGAAATTTTCCTTGGGAATTCATACCCTTCCTGTTCAGGGTGCCTCCAAACTTAGTGACTGAAGCCAAGCCACACCACACCAATCCTTCAATAATCTTGGTGGTGTCTACTTCATCTTCCTGCTCGATTCTTGGTATCTGTAATGCCTTCGCCAGTTTCCTGGTTGTGACTTTCACCTTTGATCAATTTACCTTTGACTTTATCTTTGTCGAACTTGAATATAGTGCCGCATTAGAGAAAAATTCCAATACTTCTCTCTTCTAGATATTTGTTGGTTCATAAAGCAGATAGTTGAGCCCTGCTTCTTTGATTAGGTCAATGGCATTTTTGATTTCTTCTTGTACAGAGACGAATCATTGGCACACGAGATCTTAACCTTCATTGATGTTGTCATCGATCTTGGGAGCCATTGGAATTGAGAAAATTTGAGGAAGAAGATGTGTCGACTAAAGGAGTTTTGGTATCGACAATCAGGGATCAATCTCTCTGTAATTCAGGTAAGCATAGATGACAACTTCTTTCTTACCCTATTTATAGTATATGCCGCAGAAGTTGAAAAGGCACGCTGCTAAATCTGTTCCAAGTTTTTAGGAAATGACCTAGTGTCGACACCAGTCTGAGTGTTGACACAAGTTTGTCGAGATGTGTTGATATAAGTTTGTCGAGATGTGTCAACACAAGTCGAGATTAGTCGACACAGGTTCTATGTCTCTCCACAAATATACCTTAGGGTCTTGACACCTATATGTCTCGACACCTACTTTAGTGTCTTGACACTTGAAGTTATCCTGTGTCGACACAGTTCCATATGTCTCAACACATTACTATCTATAGTGTCCACACACATTCTGGTGTCACAACACACACTAATCAAAATTTTGATTTTCTTAAGAGTACATTCTTGATACTTAAGGAGTTTATCCTTGAAACCTAAATGAATAGACTTAATAACTGACCAATCAGTTTTATACTTAAGTTATAATGATTTTACTCTAGATTCAACATTCCAAATTCAAATTTGATGAAATTAAACCTCTCTTCTTCCAGTGGCTTAGTAAAAATCTCAGCAATTTGTTTACTTGTTGGAACAAATTCTAAGCTAATATCATCATTTTCTACATGTTCTCTAATAAAATGATATCTAATTTCAATGTGCTTTGTTGTACTATGTGAGACAAGATTGTTTGCAATAGAAATAACACTAGTAGAATCACATAGTAAAGTAATTTTACTTAGATGTAAGTTGTAATCTTGTAAATGATGCTTAATCAAAATCAATTGTGCACATCAACCACGAGCTGAAATGTACTCAGATTCAGCTGTGGATATTGCTACACATGTTTGCTTTTTGCTGCTCCATGACACCGGCCTCCTTCCAAGAAATTGACATGAGCCTGATGTGCTTTTCCTGTCTTCTTTACATCCGACATAATCTACATCTGAAAAGCCTGTCAGTTCAAAATCACTATTCCTGGGATACCATAGGCCAAGACTAGGTGTGCTCTTTAGATATCTCAATATTATTTTAACTACTGTATAGAGAGATTCCTTAGGGCATGCTTGATACCTGACACAGACACATGTGACATACATTATGTCTGGTCTACTGGCTGTTAGATAGAGCAGTGATCCAACAATACCCCTATGCAAGGTGATATCAACTGGCTTCTAAACACCATCCTTGTCTAAAGACATACTGGAACCCATGTGAGTTCTCATTGAAGTGGATGTTTCCATGCGATACTTCTTGATTAACTCTGTGGTAAACTTAGACTGACTAATGAAAAGTACATCTAAAGTTTGCTTAACTTGGAGACCCAAGAAAAACTTAAGTTCACTCATGCTACTCATCTCAAACTTTCCTTGCATTTATTTAGCAAACTTAGTGCAAAGTGACACATCAGTAGATCCAAATATAATGTCATAAACATATATTTGTACCAAGATGGTCTTGCCTTTGACTTCCCTTAGGAATAGTGTTTTGTCTATTTTCCCTCTTGAGAATTTATTCTTCAGGAGGAACTTCGACATAGTCTCATACCAAGCCCTTGGAGCTTATTTTAAACCATTGAGAGCTCTTAATGGCAAATAAACATGAGTAAGTTTAGTTGAATCAACAAAACCCGAGGGTTGCTCAACATACAACCTTTCTTTAAGATTACCATTTAGGAAGGTTGACTTCATATCTATTTGGTAAACTTTGAAACTTTTGTAGGCTACATATGCTAGGAAAAGTCTTATAGCCTCCAATCTAGCCACTAGTGCAAATGTTTGATCAAAGTCTATCCCCTTTTCTTATCTATATATCTTTGCAACCAGTCTAGCTTTGTTTCTGACTATAACACCATTCTCATCCAGTTTGTTTCTATATATCCATTTGGTTCCTATGATGTCACAATCATCTAGTCTGGGAACCAGCTTCCAGACATTGCATCTCTTGAGCTGATTCAATTCTTCCTGCATTGCACTTATCCAAAATGGATCCACATTAGCTTCTTCAAATTTCTTTGGCTCTGTTTGGGACAAGAAACTTGAGTTAATCACAGTGTTGTGATGTTTGCTTCTTATGGTCACACCCTGTGTAACATCTACTATAATCAATTTCCTTTGATTATCCCTTAGATGCCTGATTGCAATAGGTAATGTGACTTCATCTCCTGGACCACCTGCATCATGCTGAGCTTATTCCCCTTGCTATTCCTGGGCAAGCACTTCCTCAACTATATTAACTCCATCTTGCATATTCTAAATTGCTGGATCAATATCCTTTATAGTCAACTACTTTAGCTTCAAGTCTTTACCTGTTGTGCTTGGTGAACTTGGCTTATCATTGTAAAACATAAAACTTTCATCAAATATAATATGAACAGACTCTTCCACAACTTGATCCCTCAAGTTGTAGACCCTATAGGCCTTACTGTGGTCACTATAACCAACAAATATACCATCATAAGACTTCTCAGCAAACTTGGTTATGTATGTTTTCCCATTATTTAGGACATAACATCTACATCCAAAGATTCTGAAGTAGACCAAGTTTGGTTTTCTGCACTTCATTAGTTCATAAGGTATTTTATTCAACCTTTTGTTGATTGATGCTCTATTAAAAACATGACATGCTGTGTTAATAACTTTACTCCAGAAGTATTCTGGAAGTGAAGAATCACTCAACATGTTTCTTACAGCTTCAATGAGAGTTCTATTCTTCCTCTCAGCAATCCCATTCTGCTGGGGTGTTCTTGGTGAGGAAAACTCTTGCTAAATCCTCAATTCTTCACAAAACTTTGTCATATAATCAGATTGAACTCAGTTCCATGATCACTTCTAATTTTGACCACAGAGCTATTTAATTCATTCTGAATTTGTTTGACAAAAGTCTTGAAGACATCAGGGGTTTCAGACTTTTTCCTTAAAAAGAAAACCCAACTGAATCTGAAATAGTCATCAACTATTATAAAAGTGTAAATTCTCCTTCCTAAACTATGAACTGGCATAGGACCAAACAAGTTCATATACAAGAGGTATAAATACCTCACTGAATCTTTACATTCAATACTTTTGAATGTAGTTTTTGTTTGCTTGCCTTTCTGGTATGCTGAGCATATGCTCTCCTTTGAGCATTTAATGTTAGGGCCATTCCTAACAAGCTCTTTACTGAAAAGTTTGCCTATGGCCTTGTAGTTCAATTGAGCTAGCCTTTTGTGCCATTTGACATAGTGTGAGGCATTCTCATTTGTAACTAGACATAAGGGTGAGTCTGACTGTAAGTAAAGAAAATTCAAACAATACACATTTCCAGTTCTAGTGCCTGTCAAGATGACCTCTTGGTCACTTGACTTCTTTATTAGGCACTCAACAATGAAATGTCATCGCCAAAATCACAAAAATGGCTTATGCTTATAAGGTTGTGTTACAACCCTTCCATATAAGCTACTTTGATGAGTGTGACTAAGCCATTTGTGATCTTACCATAACCTTTGGTTATTCCATTGTCAGCTCCACCAAAGATCACCTTTGGTCCATTATCCATGGGGATAAATTCCCTTAAATTGCCTCTTGTTCCAGTCATGTGTCTTGAACACCCACTATCCAAGTACCAGATTTGTCTATCAATGGTGCTTGGATATTCCTGCAAAATAAAAATTTATTTTTCCTTAGAAACCCAAGTTGTTTTGGGTCATAGGTTCTTGGTAGCTGTGGCTCTATTGAAACCACCAGTGAGCTTCTTTACTGGATATCTTTTCTGAATATGAGACACTGGGTAATTGAACAGACAGTCCAAGGCAAAGTGTCCTATCTTTCCAAAACACCAACATTCATACCTATTGTACCTACTCTTTGGAGGAATAAAAGGAACTTTGTGCTGACATTCCTTAGGACAGGAATCAGCACACATGACAGTTGTATTTTGACTGGGAGCAAACAAGTTATTTTGTCTCTCAATAACAACTATCCTCCTTGAAGCAGGCACATTAGGAATAACTTTCCTATTCATATATGTACTTGGTCCAACCTGTTTAGACTTCTAGATTTCTTTTCCCTTAGTCTAAAACATAGGCTGTGGAATGACTGGATCCGTTTATTTTTTTCCACTTTTACTCTTGGGTTTAACATACCCAAGACCACTTCCAGGAGTTCCTGAGAAGGTATCTATAATGGGAAAATAGTTTTAGGTTTAGAAAAGTATAGTACTAATCTTTTCTCATTCAGGAGTTTGAGTTCTGGCTCCTGAATAGTTGCATCCTTCTGTTTCAGAAGTAAGGTTTGATCATCAATGATCTTAGTCAGCATTTCCAACTTAGAACTTTGAAGACCAATTTTTTGAGTATCCATCCTATGATGGTACTCAAAACCATTTAGTGATGCTATCTCTTCAGCTTGTTCTCTGACAAGCTTCTTGCTATTTACTTAGGCTTCCAACAACTTTCCAAATTTGATTGTGAGCTGCTTTAGTTCAGTCACTGAGTCAGTCTTATGTGAATCATCTTTTGAGTCACATGAGTCTAGCTCATCCCCAGTCTCATAAACAAAATTTTTAGAATATGTTGAATTGTCATAGATTACCTGAGTATCCTGACAGTCAAGAGCTTCTGTATCTGGATCATTTGATAGTGCCATTAAGTTGATCTCTATATCTTCTTCAGAATCACCATTTTGTGATGAAGGTGTGGAGCTTTTCCCTTTGTATATAGTATTTCTGATAAATTCTTCTTTATAAGAGAGTAGTCCAACAAGTTCTTCTGCTCAGTTGAATCAGTATCACTATCAGATAAGGTCTTATATTTCTTTGCCATCAGACCCTTCTCCGATTTTTTGTTTTTATAGACCTTATTTTCTTTTGACCTTTTGTTCTCCGTCCTTTTAACTGGACAGTTAGCTATGACATGCCCAGGCCTGTTACAACAAAAATAAATAATATCAATCGTAGATTGTTTATTCTGATGAGAATCATACCTGACCACAGATTTGTCTTTGTGATTGTCTTTGCTTTTACTGGAGCTTGATCAAGAAGGTTTCTTTTTATTCCACTGCTTCCTTCTTCTCAGCATCTTCTTGAATTGCCTTGTAAATAGTGCAAATTCATCATCTGATAGTTCTTCTGATGAAGAATTTATTCCAGTGTTATCTGTATCTTCATCCCTTCTGGGTGATGATGGGATTTATCTTTTAGCTTTCTTAGATGCATCTGCTTTGAAGGCCACGGATCTTGTCTGAGTTGAACTTCTGGCAGATTCTGCTTCAGCTTTTCTAGAGTTTAGCTGAATCTCATGTGACATAAGCTTCCCATACAAGTCTTGGGGTAACATATTTCTTAGATTCCCCATTTCTCTTTCAGCACAAATCTCGATGTCCCATTCTTTATTTAGGGATCTCAAAACTTGTCATTCAACTCATAATTTTAGAAAATTCTACCATAGTTTCTTAAGTCATTTATAATTCTAAAGAACTTTTCATAGCACAGTTCTATAGAATCAGTTTTTCCTTGTTTGAAAGCCTCATACTACTGGTTGAGAAGAGATTTTCTATCATCTCTTACTTCTTCTGTACCTTCCACGTATAATATGAGAGTATCACACATCTCCTTGGATGTATTACAGTGCACAAGATTCTGAAAGGTTGAATTATCTATTGCACTTACTATTATATTTTGTGCTCTTTTGTCCATGGTGGCAAGTACCACCTCATACTTTGTCATTTCTGACAGTTTCTTAGGATTTGAACATTTGAATCTAAGACAGATGTTTCATTGGTACATGTGACCCTTCTTGTACAGTAACAAAGATTCTTGGATCTAAGACTTCCATGAACAATCTTACTCTTTGTTTCCATATAGCAAAGTTGTCCTTAGTACATATTGGCAGTTTCATATAACTGAGTTCTCTGTGAGATTCAGAAGCCATAGATATGAAATTTTTGTAATACCCTTTAGATCTTTTTCAGACTGTTAGGTCTTTCTTAAATAACTTCCTTATGAGACCACTTGAAAGATAATCCAATGTGTATATAAACACGTGGAGGGGTGAATAGGTGTCTTTTTAAAAATACTAGAAGCTTTTAATCACTATCTATTTCAACAGTTACAAAAATCCAGATAACAACACAACCAAAAGCAAACCACATCACACAGTACACAAAGATTTATAGTGGTTCCTCTATCTAGGGTACATCCACTTTCTCCCTTCTTGCACACTAGCAATGTGCAAGATAAGGTTATAGATCCTCCTCTTTAACTCAGATCCAAGGATCCTACGGTCTCAGTTTCTGTTAAGAAACCTACACACAGACCAACATGTCCTACCTCAGAGATTCTCCCAATCTCCTATCTCAGGTCCCTCAAGAACCCTACCTCAGCCTTTATAAATCAGGCTTACAACTCAGTGATTTACTCAAAATCACCTACCTAAGGTCCCTCAAGAACCCTACCTCAGCCTTTTTAAATTAGGCTTACAACTCAGAGATAATATCTCCTACCCACTCAGATCTCAAGATGATCTTACAAAAATAAAGAGGTAAAAATGATATAATCAATAATCTTCAGACGACAGAATTTTTGTAATATGACTTATCTATTAGCACAGATTCTTCAAATCAGCAGCAATAGATTTCTTCTTGATAAATTGATTTACTGATAAGTTACTTCTCTGGATCTGTAATCTTCTTGATGTTGATCAGCTTGATTTGATTGAAGAGATTATAGATCAGATTCACCTTAATCCTCTGATCAACTTGGTGAAATGATCTAGATATTTTCTTGAAGACCTTCGTCTTCTTCCTCCGCCTCGGGTTTAAAATAAGAATTAGAATTTCTTGTTGCTTGATCGATTCTTATTCTATTAATGTAGACCACCCCTTTATTTATAGCCTCCATGGATGGGTAGTTACTGAATGATGACGTCGACATCTGACATCATACTTCAAATCCTCCCTTAGACGGTTTCTGTCGAAATATCTTATTCCTATATCTGATGTGACAGTTCTGACCCATATTGACACTTCTGTGTTGACTCTGCACATTTTCTGAAACATAAGTGTCGAGATGTCCAAAGTGTCTCGACACTTGTGTCGAGACATCTTAGTAGTCTTGACACAATTATACTTAGAAGAATATTCATTTGTAACTTGAAAGTGTCGAGATCTTTTAATTCTGCCTTGTGTCGAGACAGTTGGATTATCTCGACACAACTCTCTGCCAGATGTCGGAAAATCTGTGCTTTAATTCTTCACTGTGTCGAGACAGTTGATTTATCTCGACATAATTTTACTTAGTGAAATTTCCTTCCTTCTTTTTATTGAGATAGTTGTTTTGTCTCGACAAATTGCTTTAAGCTTTGTAGTGTCAAATAAGCTGACATAGTTTTCAAGGTGTCGAAAAACTGGCCTGTCTCAACATAGCTGTCTTGAGTCTTCTCTATGTCGAGATAACTGACTTGTCTCGACACAGATATCTGCAAAGTGTCAACATAGTTGAAGTGTGTCGACACTTTTGTACTTAGCCATTTTTCTGCACTGCAAGTTGCTGAATGTAGACTATGTTGACTTCACTAAGCACTTTGCTGACTCCACTCGACACTTTTGGTACTTAGACATTTTTCCTTCAAAATCTAGTCAACTTCTTGTGTCTACCTGTCTAATCAATATGAAATAGACATCCTGCAAACATAAACTTAAATATACATCAAACACAAATATGTGTATATTATTGAGTTGAAAGGCCTTGTTCAAATCAAATACATTGTGTCCAATGTACCCAACAACACCATCGTTCATGAATGCCCAACCTCGCCTAAAAAATTCATGCATTTTATGCTAAGAACTAGTTTATTTTCTTGGTAGCTGTCATAACCTTTGTTTTGCCAAATATACATTCTATGATAATATTGTTTTGGCCAAACTCATCGGAGCAAATAAGCTCCAACAAACAAAGCCTAGGTCAAACAAACATCACGCTACTCCACAAAAATGCATTCTTCTCCTCACTGAACCCAATTCGTTCTGTCAAGACATGAGGTTAGCCTTCAGAGATTTCTAGGGAGATATAAGATCTTGGAAGTTGTTGTTGTACATAGAGTTCTAGAAATTTTTAGAAGTTCTCTAAAATGATCTCTTGGGAACATTTTAGAGAACTCATGAAAGTGTACATACATGATAGTGGTAGAACAATCTAGAATGGTGGTCGTCTAGATCCTTCCATACATTGGAGGGTAACCCATTTAGGGGCCTATATAAGGGGGAGACCCCTCATTTGTAAATCATCCAAGAAATTCAAGCAATGAAACATTCTTACACTCTTGCTCTCTTATTCATGCTTTATAATTACCCATTTACTCATCTTGCCATGATTAGTGTTGAAGGAGACTGACTTAGCTAACTGCAAAGTAGCGTAGATTGGAGCTAAAGCCGCATGTGACAATGTCAAGGGGACAAGTCTGTGACAGTTGGTATCATAAGGAGGTCCACTTAAGTTTATGGTTCGTGCTAAGGAGTAAGATGGATTTGGAAGGGAACAACACTTTAATCATATATCATTAATGTGCGCGACAGGGCGACCGAGGAGAAATGGGATGGAAAGATGAGGGACCAAATAAAAGGTCACGAAGGTCCGATCGTGGAACAAAATATGGTGGCTATGGTAGAGCATGAGGTAATGCGGGATGACTATCTTACTTTACAACAGAAAGTGGAGAACATTTGTAAGTATTTTGATACTTTCCATATGGAATAAGAGAAGATGCAAATGGATATTGTTCTTCTTAAAGAACAATTACTAGATAAGTCAGAATCCTCTCACAATGCTTTTGGCACTATCATTAGTGAATTTGAAGAGCACTTGACAAATCTTGAAACATAAGTCGATGACATGCCCAAGCAAGGTCCTACAAATGGCGGGAATATTGGATCCAAGGTGAACAACTTAAGGTTGGATGTTTAGGGACAATCCCTTAACAGAGAACTGCTTTCTATGCCGGTAGCCCGGACACATTAGAGCTTTCTTCCCCCATGCCATAAGGAGGCTAGGACTGGGAGAAGTACAAGGAGCAGTTGAGAGAGATCGAGGATGGGGAGGATGTAGAGGCAGACCAGGTAGGAGGGACCAGCCCAGGCAGGGCAAAGCAACCCCACTCGAGGCATACACATTATATCTATAGTATGGACCTGCTCCAGATCTATTTATAGGTATATATTTTCTGCATCAATGATGATCGTGATGATAATATATAGTAAGGACCTGCTATATAGCCTATAGACTCATATATCGTATGTGTATCTTAAAGCTCTATATTTATAATATATATACTTATCACCATGTTTACATTTGGTAGGACATCCCACAAAAACATTGTTTGATACCAGAGTACACTCCTTTGTCTCTCAGGACTTCATCGCGTCCAAGGAAAACGTCATCTCATCGTCCAGGATGTCGATATGGATTCGACTTCTAGACAGATCATATATGTCATCCGTGGGGAAATGTTCATTTCAAGTAATGCTAGGAGACACGAAGTTCAAGATCTGTGTGACTATTCTAGTAATAATCGGGTTCGACATCATCTTAGGGATGGACTGATTGGCTGAGCATAAGGCCAAAATTATTGCTTGACCAGAGAGATCAAACTACAGAACCAAAATGTGCAGTCTATCACTTTAAAAGGTATTCTGTCTGTCACTTGCATAATTTTGACATTCGCTCAAATTTTCAAATCAATCTGGTAATGGGACGAGATGTACCCTACCTACTTCAAGATGGAGAATAAAACCCAAGTGCTCGCTAAGGTTCCCGTGGTTTGAGATTTTTCGGATATTTTTCCCGAGTCACTCCCAAGATTTCCCCCGTAATGGGAGGTAGACTTCTAGATTGAGCTTGTACCTACAACTCAACCAGTATCACGAGCACCCTACCAGATGGCTTCGAAGGAACTGGCTGAGATGAAGATACAGCTTCAATAGTTAATTTGTGCAGGGTTCGTCCGTTCAAGTTCCTCACCCTTAGGATCCCCTGTGTTGTTCACCTAGAAGAAGGATTCCATGTTTCGTTGGACTCCAGAGTTTGAGGCAGCATTCACCGAGCTAAAGAATCACCTGGCCTCTGATCTGATTCTTACAATTATGTGAGGAATCTAAGGGCTCCAAATCTACACCGACGCATCCCTAAAAGGATTGGGGTCGTACTGATGCAGCACGACAAGGTAGTTGCTTATGCATCATGATAACTAAAGCGTCATGAGCTAAACTACGCGGTCTATGACTCGTAATTGGGCACAATAGTCTTCACTTTCAAAATCAGGAGGCATTACTTTTATGGAGTAAAATACGAGATCTTCTTCGACCATAAAATCCTCAAGTACACTTTCACTCAGAAGGAGCTAAATCTCCAAGAGCACCGACAATTAGAATTTTTGTGCGGCTACGACTTCACCCTCTAATACCACCATGGTAATGCCAACAAAGTTGTGGATACTTTGAGTTGCAAACCCTCAATAGCTGGGAGCAGGATGGAGCTGATACCAGAAGAGTTGATCTGATCCTTGACGGATCTAAGCATCACACCTATCAATCGCAGGGACCCAGTAGAGTATCAAGCCCAACTTTATTAGATGGAGATCCAATGTGATATATGTGAACAGATACACGAAGCTCAAAAGATCGATCCTGAGAAAGCCCCCAACATCCAAACTCTGCAAGATGGTTTGTAGGATGATTATATCTTACATGATGGAAATCTGCAATACAAGCACCATGTGTTCATTTACTCCACCGGAGGAATCCGAGAGGAGATACTTCATGAAGAACACCAATCAAGGAACTCTAACTACCTCAGTGTAGTAAAAATGTATACTGATTTATGTAGAACTATGTATTGGCCAGGTATGAAGAGCGATATCACCGATTATACGACACATTGTCAGACCTGTCAGAGGGTCAAGGCCGAGTACCGCAACCCAGGAGATTTGTTGTAACCTCGACCATTACCGAAGTGGAAATTTGAAGATATATCTGTAACACCCCAAATCCCAAGTTTAGGTTCAAGGTGGGTGACACGGCCCGGGACATGGGCGTGTCCCAGGGCGTGTCCTGCTCTGTATGGCTGAGCAGCCTGTCGAGTGCTTGACGAACTGCACTCGATGGGTTTTCGAGAGGGAACACGCCCTGCGATACGGGCGTGTCAGAGGGAGTGTCCCCCTCTGGTCGACGAACGTCTCTCGACGAAGCGCATGCTGGAGGCATGTCTATTGTCGTGTAAGGGCACAGGGCCTGTGACACGGGCATGTCACATGGCCGTGTCCTTTTCTGGATTTGGCCTGGGCAGTGAGGCCTGGTGAACACGGGCAGGACACGGGTGTGTCTCTGGGCACACGGCCTGTGACACGGGTGTATCACATGACCGTGTCTTGCTCGGGTTGAGATGGTTGTACACCACCTGAGGTACACGGGCTAGACACGGGCGTGTTTGAAGCCATGTCTGAAGCCGTGTCTGGTCATACGGTCTGTGACATGGGCATGTCACAGGGCCGTATACTGTTTTGGATGAGTCGGTTGTGTGCCGCTTAAGGTACACGACCAGTGACATGGGCGTGTCACAAGCCGTGTTAGCCAAAAATTAGACTTTTGTGGCAAAATTATGGCCGTCCATTTTCTTCAGCTAGGATCTGATGGCTCAGGCTCCTCCCTGCTGCTTTAAGGACGAGAATGAGAAGGGAATTCTCATTTTGATCTTGGCCATTCTCTTTCTAAGAAACTAGAGAGAAGAGAGAGGAAGGAGGAGGAGGAGAGGGGAGCCGGCCACCGGTGAGCTGTAGAGTTCCGATTCGAGATCTGAGGCTAGCGTTGTGGAGGCAAGGCCGCTGTGGTACTTTCTAGCTGGCTAGAATTCCATGGCTCCAAAGCGATCGTCAAGGGTAATGATCTTCCTTCTTGGACATGTGAAGTCCTTCCTTTTGGCATGTGCATGGATTTCCCCTCCACCAGAGGGTGGACTGTGAAGGGATTTCCCTTGAGTTGATTCTTGGAATCCCTAATAGTTTTGCATATAGATCCGAAAATTGAGTACGGAATAAACATGCTGTGTGAAGCCCATCTGGACAGGTTGGTCTGGATTGGTGATGTTGCATTTACACATCGGAGAAGACTCCGTGGTTAAACGTGTAGTTTATGGAGTCGATGAGTTGGACCTGTGAAGGGCAGTAGCAGGAAGTACTGGAGTGGTACTCCAGGAAAAGGCCCTGTGATGCGTGTGATTCTTGATGGCTTGTGCCTGTGAAGGGTAGTAGCAGGAAGTACTGGTGTGAAAGCCCAGGAAAATACCCGCAAGTGTGTGTACTGTATGCTGTGAATACTAAGGTTACACTAGCAATGGAAAATAAGTTCTGTCGTAATGCTGGGCGTGACACCTAGCTAACATATGAATGTGAATCCAGTCCCTCGGGGAAGATATGGCTACGTGTGAGCTTTATGCCAAGCAGGTAAGGTGAAACCGACCCGCACCTTCTACTGAGCCGCAAGTACGTTGGTATTCAGTGATGGCAAGACGACTTGAGCAACGGGGGGTGGTTGATCTGACCTGCGTTATGTCCGTCCAACTTGAAGACCTGAAAGTGCGGTCTGTTGGAGTGTATAGCGAGAGTCTTAGGCCTGCGCGCCACTAAGAATAAAGTCTCCGAATGAACGTCATGGAGCAATATGCTCAATTTTACCGTTGGGTTTCGGACCTGATACGATGGTGGGACCCTGGTTCGCCGGTACACCAAGAATGTGCCCTGAGTGCACGGATCGTCGGGCCGCGTAGCTGACGGTTGTGATGGAGTGTTTGTGCATGAGAGCAAAATGTGTGATATCTATATATTTGCATAAGAATTACTATGTCTGTAGGGAAGGAATACCACTGCCTCGGGTAAGGGGTAGGGTCGCTATAAATTGGTCAGCGTAATGCTGACCGCTGCCTTGTTTGCCACCATTGGGTGGGCTGTCCTTGTACAGGTGCTAGAGAGCCTAGCGGGAAATATAAAGGCTGAATTCCCTGCTGTAGCTGCTACTGTTGCTAGCCCTTGAAGGCTAAGCTGAAAAATGTTATGTTTTGTTCATGTGTGGCCGGCCTGCGCGCCGATGTTGGGAAGCCACTCTTGTAAAGAGCAACTATAAGGCCATAAGGCCAAATGATATTGTATTTGATGTACATTCCTATATAAATGTGGGTGTTTATATTAGTGGACATTCATGGTTGGACTTCAGTATTTGTGTTAAAAGCTTCCGTTGAATACTATGAGTTAGGATGCGCAACTCTGATATCAACCTGTGACTTCACCGCCTGTTTTGTGGTATATGATGTGGGGTCCTGGCCGGACCTTTTATTATATGTTATATGAACGCATAGAGTCGTTACATTTTTGGTATCAGTTCCAGGACTCTCCCTTTCGAGATCGAGTTACACCACTTAGCATGCAGGCAGTTAACAAAAGTGTCGATTGAGGAGTTCTCGCGACTATTCCTGGCAAAGCACCTACCAGCGGCACAACACATTGCCATGGAAAATGAGTTCCAACGGCTAACGCAAGGAGAAGTTAGTGTGGAGACGTACCTGCATGAGTTCACACGGTTGGGACAGTATGCGGGCTCCATTTTTGCCGATGAGCAGCGGAAAACCAATAGGTTCTATGAAGGATTGCGGGATGCGTTGCGATACATGCTTTCACGTTCAATGAACCAAGGGTTCCAGACATTGGTTGATACTGCGTGTGCGCTGGAGAAGGACTTGAAGAGGGTACTAGGAAATCGGGCCTTGGCTGTGACAAAGCTGGAGTTCAAGGCGCCCTGACCTGGGAAATCGTATTATAAAAAGAAATGGGGCAAGAGGTCCAAGTCGTCTAGACAAGCTCCTTCTATGGTTGGATCGGGTGCAACGTCCGGGGCCACTTCAAGGCCGGAGACTCGTACTTGCTTTACTTGTGGAAGAGTGGGGCATATCGCCCGTGATTGTCGGGTTGGTCCACCAAAGGGAGAAAAGAAGGCGGGAGCATCTTATGCTGAGAAGGGAAAGGCAGTGGTGGAGTCCTATGCATCCCAGGCGCAGCCCCGAGTCTACAACCTTGCCCTGCAAGAGGCCATAAAGCAAAGTGACGTCGTCACATGTATGATTTAAGTTATTGAATTGCTTTTCATATTGCATGCCTTGTATGTGGCTTTTGTGTGATATGGTTGACACAGACTTTGTAATGATTCTGAACACGCTGGCGAGAGCATTGTTTGATACTGGTGCTTCACATTCATTTCTGTCTAAGGACTTCTTAGCTCGAATTGGAGTACCGAGTCATGTGAAGGAAGATAGCATAAGAGTGTTACTACTGAATGGTTGTTTGGTGCTTGCGGATAGAGATTGCGATGTAGCGGTTCAAATTGGAAGTCGGGATTTCTGTTTGACTGCATCTGTATTGCTGGTATCAGAATTTGATGTGATTTTTGGTATGGACTGGCTCGCAGAGCAGCGTTCCTTGATTGATTGCCAGTCAAAAGAGATCACACTGGGCTAGAATACCGAGCATGAGACTAAGTTTGCGGGTATGCGAGGAGTGGGCAGGACATTGATGTCTGCACTCCAAGTCTTCAATGTTGTTCGGAAGGGCGCAGAGTTATACTTCACGCTGATTCAGGTTGTTGAACCAAAGGCCAATGTGAGTGATGTTCCGGTTGTATCGGAGTTTGCAGATGTGTTTCCTAAGGATCTTCCTGGGCTACCACCCCAGCGGGAGATCGACTTCACATCGAGTTGGTGCCAGTGCGAAACCTGTGGCCCGCTCGCCATATCGCATCGCGCCAAAGGAAATGGCTGAGTTGAAAGTACAATTGCAAGAGTTGTTGGAGTAGGGATATATACGCCCAAGTATGTCACCTTGGAGCGCACATGTTCTATTTGTGAAGAATAAGGATGGTGGTTTGCGGTTATGTATTGACTACCATGAATTGAATAAGCTGACAGAGAAGAACGAATATCCGATTCCACGGATAGATGAATTGTTCAATCAGCTAGTGGGATCAACTATCTATTCCAAATTGTATTTGAAATCTGGATATTATCAGTTGAGGATTCGGGAAGGTGACATTCCCAAGACCGCATTTGGAACATGCTACATGCATTATGAGTTCACGGTAATGCCGTTTGGGCTATGCAATGTGCCATCAGTATTCATGGACCTGATGCACCGAACGTTTCGAGAGTACTTGGACTTGTTCGTGATAGTGTTCAGTGATGATATTTTGGTGTACTCTCAATCTAAAGCTGATCATGCAAACCACTTGCGGTTGGTGTTGCATACCTTGCGAAGAAATAAGCTCTATGCCAAGTTCTTGAAGTGCGAGTTTTGCCTATCGTCAATGGCTTTTCTTGGCCATATGGTAAGTGGAGAGGGCATAACAGTGGATCCGTCAAAGTTAAGAGCCATACAGGAGTGGCCAGTGTTGTCTTCGGTGGCCGAAGTCAGGAGTTTCCTTGGACTAGCAGGCTACTATAGGTGTTTTGTATAAAACTTCTCGCGGATCGCTTTGCTGCTGACCACACTAATGAGGAAGGATCAGAAGTTTGTCTGGTTTCCGGAGTGCGAACGAGCTTTTGAAGAGCTAAAGAGTCGTTTGACCACGACGCCTGTGTTGACATCGCCATATGGTACAGACAGCTATGAGATTTATAGTGATGCTTCAGGAAGCAGCTTAGGCCGCGTTCTTCTGCAATTTGGGAAAGTGATTGCTTATGGCTCACACCAGTTGAAAGTGCATGAGCGAAATTATCCCGTCCACAACTTGGAGTTGGCGGCGGTGATCTTTGCACTGAAGTTATGACAACATTATCTTTATGGCGTAAAAGTGGATATCTTTACGCACCATAAGAGCCTAAAGTACTTGTTGGAGCTGAAGGATCTGAATATGCGATAATTGATGGCGTGCCCCCTCCTCCACCAGTTGAAGACGATGCTGACGATGGTGATGATGATCCGGTTGATAAGGCAATACAACTCAAGGACGTGAGGCGGCACGACGACGCTAATGGAAGGCTACGCTACAACCTCCGCCCGCGGCGTGCTGCAGCCACTACAAAGAATTAGCCTTATTTATTTCCTTTTCTTGCACTCTATTTTATATTAGGAATATAAAATTATCCTATGTTTATGTGATAGTTTTATATTCATTGCATGTTTTATTATTTTTAATTTTGAACAATTTTAATGTTGGTGTGTAATTAGCCATTCGGATGGATGAGATTACATCTCCGTCATGAAGGGTTAAACTTGTTTGTAACTCCTATATAAGGAGGCTTTCTTATGAGATAATGAGAAGATTGAAAACCTAATTTCCTCCTTGTGAAATTTCGGCCAAGAGGACTGTTCTCTAAGCCGCCGCCCCCCTTGTGTGGTGTGAAGCCGCCGCCCCCCCTTGCTCCCTCCATCCGTTCGTTGCGACTCCGGCGCAGCTTCCTTCGGTGCGACTCCTTGGAAGAAGGTTGCAAACCATTCGGTGTGACGCCAGTGGATCCGTGAAGAGAGTGATTCTCCCACAGTTATCTTGTGTGAAAGCTTTCCGGTTGGGTAATCTCTCCCTCCTCCCTTGTGTGATTTCTTCTCTTTAGATGTGGTGGTTTTCGCAAATCATTTTTTCCGGATCGTTAATTTAATCGCTGCAAGTTTTGAATCGAAATCTCCGTTGCAAGGATTTTTATTTCTGGATCGGGTGGATCCTATTTACCTGAGCGGATCTTGGCCTATAGCCTTGGCTTGTTCTCAAAAAGGAGTGGCAACCTTTGTGTTTTCTTGGGGAATATTCCGACTCAAATTTCCGATCGTTGTTTTCGAGTCAACCATTCCTCCTTTGATGTTTGTGATGCGTTCTTGTGACGAGGAACTATTATGGGCGATAGGTGCTGTGTAGGTGCGGTAGATCTACGACGTGTAGAGCGGAGATAGAGCGTTAGCTTTGTGGAGATCTCCGATCCGACATCCCTACATCAATTTGGTATCAGAGGCGGTTGTTTCAACTTTCACGTTGCAAACATCCTCCCTGCGTTCCTTGTTGGTTGATCGAATCTCTAGAAAATCAAAAAAATTATTTTCTGTGGTCTACTAATAGCGGGCTGAAATCTTTATTTTTGAGCAAAAGTTAATTTTTTTAATGATCTACTTATTATTCACATTGGGAATATATAAAAATATCTTATTTTCAACATAGCTACAGCCCTAGGAAAAATCATCTTTCCAAACTTTTACTCAACCTGAAAGTGCACTAGGCTCGGATCGGAATATTCGACTCCGTCTACGTCTAGGATGGCTGCGAATGAGCGTGGGGATCCCAACACCGAGGCCATAACAGGTCTGTGAAACGAAATAACGGAACTTAGAGACATGTTAACACAGATCCTACAAAACCAAGCTAGGCCACCCCCGCCACCCGTTAATGTTGACCGACCCAACCGGCACCAACATAACTCTGATTCGGATTCTGATGGGGCCTCTCCGCAGGTGCCCCCTAGAGGACACCGCCCAGAGCGAGAATTTGATATTACCAGGGCCATTAAGATAAATGCCCCCACTTATGATGCCATGAGAGATCCCCAAATCTTCCTAAACTGGACGATGGACATGGAGTGTTACTTCGAGTGGCACAACCTAACGGATCCCCAAAAGGTCCAAGTTGCCCGGATGAAGTTAACCGGTCGTGCAAAGACGTTTTGGTTGAATGAGGAGCGAAGGTTAGGAACCGGACACGGAGCCCCCCTTATAGGTTGGCCAGTAATGAAGAACCTGTTGACCGATCAGTACGTTCCTGCATACCATCGGACACAGATGTTCGATGAGCTTGCCACTCTGCGGCAGGGCTCAAGCTCGGTAGCTGAATATATGGGTGAACTTAAGGACCGTATGGTGCGATATGACCTTAGGGAGATCCCTGAAGTCACTTTATCTAAATTTCGAAAAGGGCTTCACCCCGATATCCAAAGGAAGCTCTTACGATATAAGCATACAGACTTGAACACGACTTTCAATGCTGCCTTGGACATTGAAAAACACCTAGCCACTAAGGCTCACTCCCGTTACGCTCATGCGAAGAGCAAGTCCACCACAGGGGCATCTTCTTCCACATACCCTGATAAGGGAAAGTTCAAATCCACCGAGTCGAAGTCAATCGTGATCACCGCTAGGAACACCAAGAACCCTGCGAGTGAGCGTGTCCCTATAGGGAAGATTAGCAAGGCTAACACCACTTGTTACTCTTACGACATTCAAGGCCACTATGCCTACGATTGCCCAACAAAGACGAAAACTCTAGCCTTATTAGAGCCAACTACCGACCCTGACGATTATGTATTCAAGGCTGCAAAGGCGAGTGACCCCGAAGGAGTCCCTAGTGACTTAGAGGACGATCACCCCCTTATGGTGATGCATTGTATTTTGACCACTTCTCGTCCATTAGATGATTGGAAGAGGACGAGCATATTTTCTCTGATTTTTAAGAGTGGTGAGAAGCTTTGCAAGCTGATTGTTGATAGTGGTAGCTGCGTGAATGTCGTATCTGAGAACGCCGTTGCACGTATGTCCTTGATCACGGAACCACACCCGACCCCATATCAGGTCGCTTGGATCAACAAGATCTCTGTACCCGTTACCAAGCGCTGTTTGGTCCCACTCTCAATCAAATCCTACATTGATGAGGTGTGGTGTGATGTCCTTCCGATGGACGCTTGTCATGTGTTGTTAGGCCGCCCTTGGTTATACGACCGTGATGTTACACATTTTGGTAAAGCCAATACTTATGAATTCAAATTCAATGGCAAAACCATCACTTTGAGGCCGACCATCCCAAAGGAGCCCGTAGTCTTGGCTAAGGACACCACTATTCCGGTAGAACGGAAAACGTTGAATCTAGTTGGTAGGAAAGAGTTTGAGAGAGATCCGTTCTTTGATGGGATTATGTATGCGCTAGTCCTCTTAAGTGCGAAGCCCGATTCTAGCATTTTGGATGAGTTACCTAGTGAGTTACGGGTACTGTTGGAGGAGTATAGGGACGTGTACCCGGATGAGTTGCCGCCCACGTTACCGCCGCTTAGGAATATCCAGCATGCAATAGATCTCATCCCGGGGTCTTCCTTGCCAAATCAGCCCCATTATCGACTCCACCCCACAGCTCACCTGGAGTTGCAGTCTCAGATCGAGGGTTTTCTAGCGAAAGGTTTTATTAGGACTAGTATGAGTCCATGTGCTGTACCAACTCTACTTGACCCCAAGAAGGATGGTACATGGAGGATGTGCGTTGATAGCCAGGCTATCAACAAAATCACCATCAAGTATGGGTTCCCTATTCCCCGCCTAGATGATTTGTTGGATGTCTTGTCCGGAGCCACCGTATTCTTCAAATTAGATCTTCGGAGTGGCTATCACCAGATTAGGATACGAGAGGGCGATGAGTGGAAGACGGCGTTTAAGTCGAAGGATGGTCTATATGAATGGCTTGTGATGCCCTTTGGATTGTCCAATGCCCCTAGTACCTTCTCCCGGATGATGACACATGTCTTTCAGCCTTTCATGGGGAAGTTCCTTGTCGTCTACTTTGACGATATTCTGATTTATAGCACCTCTACTACCGAGCACATCTCCCACATGAGAGTGATCCTTTCCACCCTGCGAAAGGAAACTTTATTTCTCAATCTTAAGAAATGCACTTTATATATCTCGGAGGTAGAGTTCTTAGGTTATATAGTCGGCTCTTAGGGTATTCGAGTCGATCTGGGCAAGGTTAAAGTCATTAAGGACTGGCCCGTGCCAGCCACCCTACATGAGGTGCGTAGTTTCCATGGGTTAGCCACGTTTTATCGTCGTTTCATACGAGACTTCAGTAGTATTATGGCGCCTATCACAGACTGTATGAAGAAGGGAGAGTTTACGTGGACGAAGTCCGCCACCCATGCTTTTGAACGAATCAAGGATCTTATGACTGAGGCACCTGTCTTACATCTACCTGACTTTGCTAAAGTCTTTGAGCTCACATGCGATGCGTCTGGGGTAGGGATTGGAGGTGTCTTGAGCCAGGAGGGCCATCCCGTTAGTTATTTTAGCGAGAAGTTGTCCGGCCCTAAGCTGAACTATTCAAATTACGATAGAGAATTTTATGCTGTAGTCCGATGTCTACACCATTGGAGGCACTATCTCCTCTCCAAGGAGTTTGTGATCCTCTCCGATCATGAGGCTTTACGTTTCATCAACGGCCAGCATAAGATCAGCCCACGACACGCTAAGTGTGTCGCTTTCTTACAAGGTTACACGTTTAATCTCAAGAACCTTAAGGGAGCTTATAACAGAGTCGCGGACGCCCTTAGTCGTCTTACTCTTTTACTCACCTCTATGGAAGTACATGTTGTAGGATTTGTGCGGATTAAGGATGAGTACGCCACGTGTCCTGACTTCCAGGACTTCTATCTATCTGCCCAGGATAGCTCCCCCACGACGATATTTGCATACGTCATCAAGGACGGTTACTTGTTTAGGAACGGGAAGCTATGTATTCCGCAGTCATCGTTACGACTACATATCATATGGGAGTTGCATAACAGAGGGTTGAGTGGCCACTTCGGTAGAGATAAGACCATTACGTTAGTCGAGGACAAATTTTATTGGCCAAAACTTAAGGTTATTGTCGGATAGGTAGTGAGTAGCTGCCGCACATGTCAGGTGTCTAAGGGTAGTAAGACCAACGTAGGATTATATACACCCTTACCTATTCCCTCCATGCCTTGGGTAGACGTTAGTATGGATTTTGTATTGGGCCTCCCCATTACTCTACACCGTCACGACTCAATTTTTGTAGTTGTGGATTGGTTTTCAAAGATGGCTTATTTCATCCCGTACAGTAGGACAAACGATGCGTCTCACGTCGCTAAACTATATTTTAAAGAAGTCGTTAGTCACCGTGGAGTGCCAAAGACCATAGTATCGGATAGGGACGTAAAATTCACTAGTTATTTTTGGAAGACTCTTTGGATATTAATGGAAACAAAATTATTGTTTTCCTCCGCCTATCATCCCCAAACCGATGGGCAGACGGAAGTGGTTAATCGGAGCTTAGGAAATTTGTTATGATGCCTTGTGAGTGATCACAAGAGCACTTGGGATATTCTCCTTCCCCATGCCCAATTAGCCTACAATAATTCCAAGAATAGGTCTACGGGTCTGTCTCCAAATGAGATTGTCCACGGGTATAAGGCTCCTGTGCTGTTTGACTTGGTGTCGTTGCCCCCAACGTACAAGGCAAGTCAGTTTGCACAATCCTTCGCCCAGCACATCCATGATTTACATGCACGTATACGGGCCACCTTGACTACGCAATACGACTCTTATCAAGCGCACTCTAATTTACATAGGAGAGTATCAGACTTCAAAATTAGCGATCTAGTTTTAGTCCGTTTGGTTCCCGAACGCTTGCCAACTGGCACAGTTAAAAAGTTAGCACCAAAGCGCGCCATCCCTTTTCGGATTATTAAGAAGTTAGGTGACAACGCTTTCGTTTTGGACTTGCCTGATGATTGGGGTATCTCCCCCATTTTTAATGTTTCGGATTTAACGATGTTTGTGTCACCACCACAAGAGTTGATTTCTTTGTCGTCTTCTTCTCCCACTCTAAATTCTCATGGGTTGGGGAGTGGTAGTACAGATGATCTCTCTCTTTCGGTCCCCACAGGTATATCATCGGATGGTAAGTTGCCTTCTTTCCGGCCTACTGCTAATACGTTCCCCAGGTTTCAACGGACATTCTCCACTCCAGAGATGATACTTGATGCTGAGCCTGTTACCACTGCTGATGGCGACACCCACCGCTTTCTCATCCGTTGGCGTGATCGGCCCGCTTCGGATGACTCTTGGGTACTCGAGACGGAACTGTAGAGTTTGGATGCCGCTCTACTTCACCGCTATCGCTTGGACCACGCACCGGAGATGCGTGAAATTGAGCGGGGGAGGATTGATGGCGTGCCCCCTGCTCCACCATTTGAAGACGATGCAGATGATGCTGATGATGATCCGGTTGATAAGACAATAGAACTCAAGGACGTGAGGCGGCACGATGAAGCTAACGGAAGGCTACGCTACAACCTCCGCCCGCGTCGTGCTGCAGCCACTACAAAGAATTAGCCTTATTTATTTCCTTTTCTAGTACTCTATTTTATATTAGGAATATAAAATTATCCTATGTTTATGTGATAATTTTATATTCATTGCATGTTTTATTATTTTTAATTTTGAACAATTTTAATGTTGGTGTGCAATTAGCCATTCGGATGGATGAGATTACATCTCCATCATGAAGGGTTAAGGCTTGTTTGTAACTCCTATATAAGGAGGCTTTCTTATGAGATAATGAGAAGATTGAAAACCTAATTTCCTCCTTGTGAAATTTCGGCCAAGAGGAGTGTTCTCCAAGCCGCCGCCCCCCTTGTGTGGTGTGAAGCCGCCGCCCCCCTTGCTCCCTCCATCCGTTCGGTGCGACTCCGGCGCGGCTTCCTTCGGTGCGACTCCTTGGAAGAAGGTTGCAAACCATTCGGTGTGACGCCGGTGGATCCGTGGAGAGAGTGATTCTCCCACAGTTATATTGTGTGAAAACTTTCCGGTTGGGTAATCTCTCCCCCCTCCCTTGTGTGATTTCTTCTCTTTAGTTGTGGTGGTTTTCGCAAATCGTTTTTTATGGATCGTTAATTTAATCGCTGCAAGTTTTGAATCGAAATCGCCGTTGCATGGATTTTTATTTCCGGATCGGGTGGATCCTATTTGCCTGAGCGGATCTTGGCCTATAACCTTGGTCTTGTTCTCAAAAAGGAGTGACAACCTTTGTGTTTTCTTGGGGAATATTCCGACTCAAATTTCCGATCGTTGTTTTCGAGTCGAACATTCCTCCTTTAATGTTTGTGCTGCGTTCTTGTGACGAAGAACTATTGTGGGCGATAGGTGATGTGTAGGTGCGGTAGATCTACGACGTGTAGAGCGGAGATAGAGCGTTAGCTTCGTGGAGATCTCCGATCGGACATCCCTACATCAACAACGAAGGTGGTTGGAGTTCCTTGGGGACTACACCTTTGAGATTCATTATACTCCCGGGAAGGGAAATGTGGTCGCTGATGCCTTGAGTCGTAGGAGTCCGTCAAGGGCAAATTGGTTGCAGATGAATGATGCGTGACTGATCCAGGAGTTGGAAGTGTTAGAGATTTCTTGTGTTGACAAGAATTCCACAACTGATGCATGTTTGATCTGGACGAAGGTACAATATGACATGGCGGACAGGATTCGACAGGCAACGGAGCTCGATGAAAGTATCCAACGCTATGTAAAGGATGGGCTGGATGGCCAATTCTCCTGGGATGACGGCCTTTTGCGGAAAGAGTGCCGGTTGTGCGTCCTGAATATGGGTAAGCTGCGAGAAGAGTTGATGTACAAAGCTCACTTTACAAAGTACTCAATTCACCCTGGGAGCACAAAGATGTTCAGGGATATGAAGAAGCTATTCTGGTGGCCAGGACTAAAGAGTGATATCGCTCATTATGCGGCTAAATGTCACACTTGTGCTTTGGTGAAGGAGGAATGCCAGAAGCCTGGCGGTTTGTTGAAGTCGTTGCCGATTTCAGAATGGAAGTTCGATGATATTTCAATGAATTTTGTGCACAGGTTGCCGAGATCTCAACGCAGGAATGATTCAATTTGGGTGATTGTAGACCGGTTGATAAAAGTGGATCACTTCCTTCCGAACAAGTGGGACGATTCAGTGGAAAGTTTGGAAAAGCTCTGTGTGGAGTAGATCGTCCGACTGCACGGTGTTCCTCGTAGCATCGTAAGTGATCGTGATGGGCGATTTACATCGAATGATTGGAGGCTAGTATATCAGTTGTTGGGCACGAAATTGACGTTCAGTATGGCCTTTCATCCCCAAACAGATGGCTAGACTGAGAGGACCAACAGAACAATAGAGGATATGATCCGAATGTGTGCCCTAGACTTTGATAAGAGATGGAAAGATCATCTCTATATGATGGAGTTTGCCTACAACAACAGCTACCAAGCGAGCATCGACATGGCACCGTTTGAAGCTCTGTATGGTCGCAAGTGCCGTGCACCGTTAGCTTGGGCAGAAGCGGGCGAATCCAAATTGTTTAAGTATAAAGAAGTCGATGAAGCTAACTCGACGATATGCACTATTCGAGAGAGGCTACTGATAGCCCAGGATCGACAAACGAAGTACTAAAACGCCAAGCACCGGAACGTGGAGTTTGCGGTGGGCGATTGGGTATATTTGAAGATCAAACCCTTCAAATGCGTGTCCAGGATTCGGCGTCTGAAAAAGTTGAGTACGAGATATCTTGGTCCGTTTGAAGTGGTGGAGCGAATTGGGGATGCTACATATCGGCTCACTCTTTCGGCAGGCTTGGGTGGATTACATGATGTGTTTCACATCTCGGTACTTCGTAAAGCCATCAAAGATCCAGCTCAAGTGATCAAGAATGATCGTGTGCCGACGGAGTATGGGCTAACGACGAAGGTTAGGCCCATTTGGATCATGGATCGAGCCTATAAAAAGTTGTAGAACATGACAATTGGGATGGTCAAAGTCCGGTGGGACAATTGTGGCCTTAAGGAGCTATCATGAGAGCGAGAGCAGACTATGCAAGCTGAATTTCCCGAGCTATTTATGTAAACTGTTATGCAGTTCGTGTCAAGGTGTATTAAACTTTGGTGAAGTTATAACATCTTCTTTTTGATTTCCTTACTGTGTGCAAATTTTGGGACTAAATTTATTGTAAGGAGGGGAGGGTTATAACACCCCAAATCCCAAGTTTGGGTTCAAGGTGGGTGACACGGCCTGGGATACGGGTGTGTACCAGGGTGTGTCCTGCTCTATATGGTTGAGCAGCCTGTCGAGTGCTCGACGAACTGTACTTGACGAGTTCTCGAGATGGAACACGCCCTGCGACACGGGCGTGTCAGAGGGCGTGTCCCTCTCTGGTCAACGAACTTCGCTCGACAAAGCGCATGCTAGAGTCATGTCTGTTGCCGTGTAAGGGCACACGGCCTGTGACACAGGCGTGTCACATGGCCAAGTCCTTTTCTGGATTTGGCCTGGGCAGTGAGGCCAGGTGAACACGGACAGGACACGGGTGTGTCTCTGGGCGCACGACATGTGACATGGGTGTAACAGACCCATCCGTTTACATAGTATATACTAGAAGGTCCGGCCGGGGCCCCACAACATATACCACAAAACAGGCGGTGAAGTTACGGTATGATACCAGAGTAGCGCAGCGCACCCTAACACATTGCATTCTAGCGGAAGCCTAAACACTAAACTTGAACTGCACACCTGAATGTCCAACATATAAAAGCTCCTCATGTAGCTATAACATAAAAATGTTTTACAAATACAAACAGTTGGCCTTGTGGCCTTGTAGGGCTTTCACAACAGTGGCCTCAATATTAGCGCGTAGGCCGACCACGTATAAATAAAACACAACATTTATAAGTTTAGCCTTCGAGGGCTAGCAGCAGCAACAACAACAAATGCAGCAGGAACTTCAGCCCTTATGCGTCCCGCTCGGCTCTCCAACACCTGCACAGGGATAACCCACCCATCGGTGGCAAACAGACAATGGTCAGCATTCAGCTGACCAAATTATAACGATCCCACCCCTTTTCCCGGGATGGTGGTATTCCTTCCCTGCATGCATAGTATTTCACAAGCATATATATTTCATCCAATGTGCTCTCACGCACATACATTCCATCACAACTGTCAGCCACATGTCCTGACGATCCGTGCACGCAGGCACATTATTGGTGCACCGGCGAACCAGGGTCCCACCACCGTATCAGGGTCACAACCCAATGGTAAAACATTGAGCATTTCACTCCATGGTGTGCAGCCGGAGTTCTAGTCGTAATGCACCGGGATTAGCCCGTAGCCCCCCATTGTGTCATGGCGCGCAGGCCTGCGACTCTCGCTATGCACTCCAACAGACCGCACCTTCTGGTCTCACGTCGGACGGACATAACGCAGGTCAGATTATCCACCCCCGTTACTCAAATCGCATTGCCATCACCGAGCACAACATACTCACGGCTATACAAAGGCGCGGGTCGGTTTCACCGAACCTATTTGGCATTCAAGCCTGGGTGCTTTCCTGGGCGCACCAGTACTTACTCTTACACCCATTTCATCTCACACATCAGCGGGTCTTTCCTGGGCACACCAGTACTTCCTGCTACTCTCTTCACAGGTATGACCCCACAATATCACAAATGTCATGGGTATTTACATGGCTTACCACGCCAATACATCATGCGACTCTCTTCACAGGTCCACCCAAGAACATCAAGCATTACAAAGGGTATTTCCCGGACTTCCAATCCAGTGCTTCCTGCTACTTCCTTTCACAGGTACAACCCAATAGCACAGGCATCACAAGCATCACAAGGGTATTTTCCTAGACTACCACTCCAGTACTTCCTGCTACTACCTTTCACAGGGTTAACCCATTGACTCCTAAACTACGCGTTTATCACGGAGTCTTCTCCGGTGCGTATGCAACATCACCAATCCAGACCAACCTGTCTAGATGGTCTTCACATAACATGCCTATTCCGTTCTCCATTTTCGAATCTATATGCCAAATGATTGGGGATTCCATGAATCAACCCAAAAGGCTCCCATAATCAGCCACCCTCTGGTGGGGGAATCACATGCATATACCAAAAAGGAAGCCTTTACATGACTAGGAAGAAATGTCATTACCCTTGAAGACCGCTTCGGTGCCATGAGCTCCTAACTAGCTAGAGCGAACCACAACAGCTTTTTCTCTACAAAGATGTCCTCAGACCTCTTCTCGGATGCTCGCAGCACCACCGGTGACCAGCTCCACTTCCTCCTCCTCCTTCTTCCTCTCCCTTTCTCTCCCTAACTTGTAGAAAGTTGAAGGCAATAATAAAATGAGACTTTCCTTCTCAAGTCTCGGCCTTAAGGAAGCAGTGAGGTAGCTCAACTATTAGATCCCAGCTGAAGGAACGGACGACCACGATCAGCCACAAAATCTCAATTTTTGCACGACACGGCCTTTGACACGCCCGTGTCCCAGGCCGTGTACCTCAAGCGGTGCTCAACCGACTTATCCAATCCAGTGACATGCCCATGTGCCACGCCCGTGTCACGGGCCGTGTCACCTGACATGCCTTCAGACACGCCCGTATCTGTTGCCATGTTCTTCAGGATGCACAACATCGAAATCAACCCGAGAGTTACACGGCCTGTGACACACCCGTGTCCCAGGCCATGTGCCCATACACGGTACTAGACACGCCCCTGCTCAACTTTGTCGAGCTGAGTTCATCGATCGCGCGGACACACCCTGTGACACGCCCATATTACAGGCCGTGTACTATGGACTCGACAATCGTCGACCGAAGTTTTGTCGACCACTTGTCGACTGCTCACCCGAGAAGGACACGCCCTGGGACACGCCCGTGTCCCAGGCCATGTCACCCAAATTTTGCCAAATTCTGGGCTTTGGGGTGTTACAACCCTCCCCTCCTTACAAAAATTTCATCCTCGAAATTTGCAGAAAGAAAGGAACTCAAACAGAAGGATTTCATTGCACAAACATTTATTACAACGTGATATACACTGCAGAATAGTTACACAAAGAGCTCGGGAAACTCAGCTTGCATGGTTTGCTCTCGCTCCCATGTGAGTTCTTCACGACCGCAATTGTCCCACCGGACTTTGACCTTCCCGATCGTCTTGTTCCGCAATTATTTCTCGGCACGATCTTCGCTCTGAATGGGCATCACCCTCGTTGTTAGCCCATACTCCACCGGCACACGATTATCCGCAATCACTTGATCTGGATCTTTAACGACTTTCCGCAACACCGAGATGTGAAACACATCATGCAATCCACCCAAGTCTGCCGATAGAGCTAGCCGATATGCAACCTCCCCGACTCGCTCAACCACTTCAAATGGACCCAGATATCTTGGACTCAACTTCTTCAAACGTCGAATCCTAGATATTCCTTTGAAGGGCTTGATCTTCAAGTATACCCAGTCGCCTTCAGCAAACTCCATGTTCCGGTGCATGGCATTGTAGTATTTCGCTTGTCGATCCTGGGCTATGAGTAGCCTCTCTCGAATAGTACATATGGTCGAGTTTGCTTCATTGACTTCATTAAGATTATAAACTCTAGCTTCGCCCGCTTCTACCCGACACTTCCGTCCATATAGAGCTTCATTCGGTGCCATACCGATGCTCGCTTGGTAGCTGTTATTATAGACAAACTCCACCATATAGAGATGATCTTCCGATCTCTTTCCAAAGTCTAGGGCGCACATCCGGAGCATATCCTCCATCGTCATGTTGGTCCGTTCAGTTTGGCCATCAGTTTGGGGATGAAAGGTCGTACTGAATGTCAACTTCATGCCCAACAATTGATGAACTCGCCTCCACTCATTCAATGTGAATCAACCATCTATATCACTTACGATGCTCCGAGGAACACCGTGTAGCCGTACAATCTGCTCAACATATAATTTTGCCAAACTTTCCACCGAATCATCCCGTCTATTCGGCAGGAAGTGTGCCACTTTCGTTAGCCTGTCGACAATTACCCAAATTGAGTCCTTTCCGCGCTGAGATCTCGACAACCAGTGCACGAAATCCATTGAAATATCGTCGAACTTCCATCCTGGAATCGACAACGACTTCAAGTAACCGCCAGGCTTTTGGCATTCTGCCTTCACCATAGCACAAGTTTGGCATTTGGCCACATAATGAGCAACATCGTTCTTCAGCCCTGGCCACCAGAACAGCTTTTTCATATCCCTGAACATCTTTGTGCTCCCTCGGTGGATTGAGTACTTCGTATAATGCGCTTCATACATCAGTTCTTCCCTCAATTTACCCAAATTCGGGACGCACAAACGACCCTCCTTCCGCAGAAGACCTTCATCCCAGGAGAACTTGCCCTCTGGCCCATCTTTAGCATAGCTTAGGAGATCTTCATCTAGCCCCGTTGCCCGTCAAATCCGATCTGCAAGGTCACACTGCACCTCCGTTCAGTTCAAACAGGCATTGGCGGTAGAATTCTTGTCAACACAAGAAATCTCCAACGCTTCTAGCTCCTGGGTGAGACATTCATCATGCCTCTGCAACCAACTCGCCCTTGCCGGAGCTCTCCGACTCAAGGCATCCGCGACTACATTTCCCTTTCCGGGCGTATAGTGAATCTCAAAGGTGTAGTCCCCGAGGAACTCCAACCACCTTCGTTGTCGCATATTCAAGTCCTTCCGCTCCAATAGGTACTTTAGGCTCTTGTGATCTGTATAGATCTCCACCTTCACGCCATAAAGATAGTGTCGCCACAGCTTTAGTGCAAAGATCACCGCCGCCAACTCTAAGTCATGGATGGGATAGTTTCGCTCGTGCACCTTTAGCTGGCATGAACCATAAGCAATCACCTTCCCAGTTTGCAAAAGAACGCAACCTAAGCCGCTCCACGAGGCATCACTATAGATTACAAATCCATCGGTACTACATGGCGATGACAATACAGGCGCTGTGGTCAACCGATTCTTCAGCTCTTCAAAAGCTCGCGCGCACTCTGGCGTCCAAACGAACTTCTGATCTTTTCCCGTCAGCGTGGTTAGAGGCAAAGCAATCCGCGAGAAGTTTTCAACAAATCTTCGATAGTAGCCCGCCAGTCCAAGGAAGCTCCTGACCTCGGCCACTGAAGACAACACCGGCCACTCCTGTATGGCCCTTATCTTTGTTGGATCCACTGCTATACCTGCTCCACTCACCACATGGCCTAGAAAAGCCACTGACGATAGCCAAAACTCGCACTTCGAGAACTTGGCGTAGAGATTATTCTGTCTCAACGTATTCAACACCAACCGCAAGTGGTTTTCATGCTCGGCTTTCGATCGAGAGCAGACCAGAATATCATCAATGAACACTATCACGAACAGGTCCAGGTACTCTCGGAACGTGCAGTGCATCTATTCCATAAACACCGATGGCACACTGCACAGTCCAAACGACATCACCGTGAACTCATAATGCCCATAACGCGTTCCAAATACGGCTTTGGGAATGTCACCTTCCCGGATTCTCAACTGGTAATAACCAGACTTCAAGTCCAACTTCAATTAGATGATCGATCCCACTAGCTGGTCGAACAACTCATCAATCCGCGGAATTGGATATTTGTTCTTCTCTGTCAGCTTGTTCAGTTCGCGGTAATCAATACATAACCGCAAACTGCCGTCTTTCTTTTTTATAAAAAGCACAGGGGTGCTCCAAGGTGACATGCTTGGGAGAATATAACCCTGCTCCAACAACTCTTGCAGTTGGACTTTCAACTCCACCATTTCCTTTGGCGCGACGAGATATGGCGAGCGGAGCCATAGGTTTTGTACCTGACACTAACTTGATCGTGAAGTCAATCTCACGCTGGGGTGGTAGCTCATGGAGATCCTTGGAAAACACATCTGCAAACTCCGATACAATCAGAACATCACACACACTGGCCTTAGGCTCCACAGCCTGAATTAGAGTGAAGTATAACTCCGCGCCCTTCCGGATAGCTTTGACAACTTGGAGTGCAGACATCAACATCCCGCCAACTCCTCGCATACCCGCGAACCTCGTCTCCTGCTCAGTATTCTGACCCAACGTGATCTCTTTAGACTGACAATCAATCAAGGCATGCTACTCCGCGAGCCAATCCATACCAAATATCACGTCGAATTCTGATATCGGCAATACATATACAGTTAGGCAGATATCCTGACTTCCTATTTGCACTGCCACATCGCAAGCTTGATCCGCAAGCATCATACAACCATTCGGCAACACCATTATGATGCTATCTGTCTTTACACGACTAGGTATCCCAATCCGCGCTATGAACTCTTTAGATAGAAAAGAATGTGACGCACCCGTATCAAACAGTGCTCGCGCCAGTGTGTTCCGAATCATCACAAATCCTGTGACAATCATATCATACACACAAACCGCATACAACTATGTAATAAACAAAGCATGCAAGCAATACAGTACTCAAAAACTTAACTCGTACCTATGACTATGTCACTCTGCTTGATGGCCTCCTGCATGCCAAGATTGTAGACCCGGGGCTGCGCTTGAGATGCAGAGGATTCCACGACTGCCTTGCCCTTCTCAGCATATGACGCTCCCGCCTTCTTTTCACTCTTTGGCGGCACCCGACAATCACGGGCTATATGCCTCACTCGTCCATAATTAAAGCATGCACGAGTATTCGGCCTTGAGGTGGCCCCCGACGTTGCTCCCGAGGCAACCGAAGAAGGAGCTTGTCCAACCATCTTGGACTTCTTACCCTATCTCTTCTAAGAAAATGACTTCGCCGGTCGGGGCACCTTAAACTCCGGCTGTGTCACTGCCAAGGCCCGCTTCCCTTGCACCCTCTTCATGTCTTTTTCCAGCACGCACGCAGTGTCAACCAACGCCTAGAAGCCTTGGTTCACCGAACTAGAAAGCAGGAACCTCAACTCGTCCCGCAGTCCTTCATAGAACCTATTTGTCTTCCTCTGCTCATCATCAAAAATCGAACCCGCATACCGCCCCAAGCGTGTAAGCTCATGCAGGTAAGCTTCAACACTGCCTTCACCCTGCATTAGCCTTTGGAATTCGTTTTCCATGGCAATATGCTGTGCCACCCGGAGGTGCTTTGCCAGGAGGAGTCTAGAGAATTCCTCCATCGACACTTGTGTTAACGGTCTCCCTGCCAAGTGATGTAGCTCCATCTCGTCCCACCATATACGTGCTTCTCCTTCCAACAAGAAGGTGGCTAAGGTGACCTTCTGATGCTCCTCTAATCCAATTGCCGTCATTATCCGCTTGACGCGCGACAACCAATCTTCAGTCTGTGCAGGAGATCCCACTCCCGAGAACGTAGGCGGATGAAAGCTCATAAATTGCTTCAACTGCTTCTCAGCTATTCGAGGTTCTACAGCGGAAACAGGTTCTGGCCTCACTACCGGCTGTGCCTGCCCAATAGGCTGGGCTTGTATCATGGCGAACAAAGCCTCAGCAACTAATCGCATAGTTTCCGCGGATGGTGGAGGTGTAGGCACTTCGGCTGGTGCCGTACTTTCATCAGAACGATGGGGCTCCGACTTCCCAGCTCCACTCCGTGTCACATATAGGTGTACAAGACACACACATTAGTGACCGTACACAAGCAATATCAACAAGGTAGGAACATGCAGGTTCCTCAAACACATGTATTTGCATTCCTACATTGGACATTCAGGAGTTCAATCGTATTAACTTGGTTCGCACAGACACGTGCTTGCCACCCCATAAAAGAAGTCGACCACAACTTCGAAAGGGAAAGACCAAGACAGCTGATACCAAAAATGTAACAACCCCATCCGTTTATATAGTATATATTAGAAGGTCCGACCGGGGCCCACAACACATGCCACAAAACAGGCGGTGAAGTTACGGTATTATACCAGAGTAGCGCAGCGCACCCTAAAACATTGCATTCTAGCGGAAGCCTAAACACTAAACTTGAACTCCACACCTGATTGTCCAACATATAAAAGCTCCTCATATAGCTATAATATAGGAATGCTTTACAAATACAAACAGTTGGCCTCATGGCCTTACAGGGCTTTCACAACAGTGGCCTCAACATTGGCGCGCAGGCCGACCATGTATAAATAAAACACAGCATTTATAAGTTTAGCCTTTGAGGGCTAGTAGCAGCAGCAACAACAAATGAAGCAGAAACTTCAGCCCTTATGCGTCCCGCTCGACTCTCCAACACCTGCATAGGGACAGCCCACCCATCGGTGGCAAACAAGCAACGGTCAGCATTCAGCTAACCAAATTATAACGACCCCACCCCTTTTCCCGGGTGGTGGTATTCCTTCCCTGTAGGCATAGCATTTCACAAGCATATATATTTCATCGAATGTTCTCTCACGCACATACATTCTATCACAACCGTAAGCCACACGGCCCGACGATCCATTCACGGAGGGCATATTCTTGGTGTACCGGCAAACCAGGGTCCCACCACCGTATCAGGGTCACAACCCAACGGTAAAACATTGAGCATTTCACTCCATGACGTGCAACCGGAGTTCTAGTCGTAATGCACCGGGATTGGCCTGTAGCCCCCCATTGTGTCATGGTGCGCAGGCCTACGACTCTCGCTATGTGCTCCAACAGACTGCACCTTCTGGTCTCACGTCGGACGGACATAACGCAGGTCGGATCATCCACCCCCCGTTGCTCAAATCGCCTTGCCATCACCGAGCACAGCGTACTCGCGGCTATATAAAGGCGCGGGTCGGTTTCACCGAACCTGTTTGGCATTCAAGCCTGGGTGCTTTCCTGGGCACACCAGTACTTAATCTTACACCCATTTCATCTCACACATCAGCGGGTCTTTCCTGGGCACACTAGTACTTCCTGCTACTCTCTTTGCAGGTATGACCCCACAATATCACAAATGTCAAGGGTATTTCCATGGCTTACCACGCCAGTACTTCCTGCGTCTCTCTTAACAGGTCCACCCATGAACATCAAGCATTATAAAGGGTATTTCCTGGACTTCCAATCCAGTACTTTCTGCTACTTCCTTTCGTAGGTACAACCTAATAGCACAGACATCACAAGCATCATAAGAGTATTTTCCTGGACTACCACTCCAGTACTTCCTGCTACTGCCTTTCATAGGGTTAACCCATTGACTCCTAAACTACGCGTTTATCATGGAGTCTTCTCAGGTGTGTATGCAACATCACCAATCCAAACCAACCTGTCCAGATGGGCTTCATACAGCAAGCCGATTCCGTACTCCATTTCTGAATCTATTGCCAAATGATTGGGGATTCCATGAATCAACCCAAAAGACTCCCATAATCAGCCACCCTCTGGTGGGGGAATCACATACATATGCCAAAAAGGAAGCCTTCACATGGCTAGGAAGAAAGGTCGTTACCCTTGAAGACCTCTTCGGTGCCATGATCTCCTAATTGGCTAGAGCGAACAACAACAACTTTTTATCCGCAAAGATGGCCTCGGATCTCTTGTCGGAAGCTCGCAGCACAACCAGTGACCAGCTCCACTTTCTCCTCCTCCTTCTTCCTCTCCCTTTCTCTCCCTAACTTATAGAAAGATGAAGGCAATAATAAAATAGGACTTTCCTTCTCAAGTCTCGGCCTTAAGGAAGTGGGGAGGCAGCTCAACCATTGGATCCCAGCTGAAGGAACGGACGGCCACGATCTGCCACAAAATCTCAATTTTTGCCTGACACGGCCTGTGACACGCCCGTGTCCCAAGCCGTGTACCTCAAGCGGTGCTCAACCGACTTATCCAATCCAGTGACACGCCCATGTTCCACGCCCATGTCATGGGCCGTGTCACCTGATACGCCTTCAGACACGCCCGTGTCTATTGTCATGTTCTTCAGGCTGCACAACATCAAAATCAACCCAAGAGTCACACGGCCTGTGACACGCCCATCTCCCAGGCCGTGTGCCCATACACGACACTAGACATGCCCCAGCTCAACTTCATCGAACCGAGTTCGTCGATCGCGCAGACACACCCTGTGACACGATCGTGTCACAGGCCGTGTACTATGGACTCGACAATCGTCGACCGAAGTTTTGTCGACTACTTGTCGACTTCTCACCCGAGAAGTTCATGCCCTGGGACATGCCCGTGTCGCAGGCCGTGTCACCCAAATTTTGCCAAATTCTGGGCTTTGGGGTGTTATAATGGGCGTGCCACATGGCCGTGTCTTGCTCGGGTTGAGATGGTTATGTACAACCTGAGGTACACGGGCTAGACACGGGCGTGTCTAAAGCCGTATCTGGTCACACGGCCTGTGACACGGGTGTGTCACTAGGCCATGTATTGTTCTGGATGAGTCGGTTGTGTGCCGCTTAAGGTACACAGCCTGTGACATGGTCGTGTCACAGGCTGTGTCAGCCAAAAATTAGAATTTTGTGGCAAAATTGTGGCCGTCCATTTTCTTTAGCTAGGATCTGATGGCTTAGGCTCCTCCCTGCTGCTTTAAGGCAGAGAATGAGAAGGGAATTCTCATTTTGATCTTGGCCATTCTCTTTCTAAGAAATTAGAGAGAAGAGAGAGGAAGGAGGAGGAGGAGAGGGGAGCCGGCCACCTGTGGAGCTGCTGAGTTCCGATTCGAGATCCGAGGCTAGCGTTGTGGAGGCAAGGCCGCTGCAGTACTTTCCAGCCGGCTAGAATTCCATGTCTCCAAAGCGATCGTTAAGGGTAATGATCTTCCTTCTTGGAAATGTGAAGTCCTTCCTTTTGGCATGTGCATGGATTTCCCCTCCACTTGGGGGTGGACTGTGAAGGGATTTCCCTTGGGTTGATTCTTGGAATCCCCAATAGTTTTGCATATAGATCTGAAAATGGAGTACGGAATAGGCATGCTGTGCGAAGCCTATCTGGACTGGTTGGTCTGGATTGGTTATGTTGCATTTACACACTGGAGAAGACTCTGTGGTTAAACATGTAGTTTATGGAGTCGATGGGTTGGACCTATGAAGGGCAGTAGCAGGAAGTACTGGAGTGGTAATCCAGGAAAAGACCCTGTGATGCTTGTGATGCTTGATGGGTTGTGCCTGTGAAGCATAGTAATAGGAAGTACTGGTGTGGAAGCCCAGGAAAATACCCACAAGTGTGTGTACTGTATGCTGTGAATACTAAGGTTAGACTAGGGATGGAAAATGAGTTCTGTCGCTAACGCTGGGTGTGGCACCTAGCTAACCTATGAATGTGAAGCCAGTCCCTCGGGTACGATATTTCTACGTGTGAGCTTTATGCAAAACAGGTAAGGTGAAACCAACCCGCGCCTTCTACTGAGCAGCGAGTACGTTGGTATTCGGTGATGACATGACGACTTGAGCAACGGGGTGTGGTTGATCCGACCTGCGTTATGTATGTCCGACTTGAAGACCTAAAAGTGCGGTATATTGGAGCGCATAGCGAGAGTCTTAGGCCTGCTCTCCACTAAGACTAAAGTCCCTGGCTGAATGCCATGAAGCAAAATGCTCAATTTTAACGTTGGGTTTTGACCCTTAGACAGTGGTGGGACCCTGGTTCGCCGGTACACCAAGAATGTGTCCTGAGTACACAGATCGTTGGGATGCGTGGCTGATGTTTGTGATGGAATGTTTGTGCGTGAGAGCACAATGTGTGATATCTATATATCTGCATAAGAATTACTGTGCATGCAAGGAAGGAATACCACTGTACCAGGAACGGGGTAGGGTCGCTATAAATTGGTCAGCTGAATGCTGACCGTTGCCTTGTTTGCCACCATTGGGTGGGCTGTCCTTATACAGGTGCTGGAGAGCCGAGCGGGACATATAAAGGCTGAAGTCCCTGCTGCTGCTGCTGCTAGCCCTTGAAGGCTAAGCTGAAAAATGTTATGTTTTGTTCATGTGTGGCTGGCCTGCGCGCCAATGTTTGGAAGCCACTCTTATAAAGAGCAAATGTAAGGCCATAAGGCCAAATGATATTGTATTTGATGTACATTCCTATATAAATGTGGGTGTTTATATTAGTGGACATTCATGGCTGGAGTTCAGTATTTCTGTTAAAAGCTTCCGCTAGAATGATATAAGTTAGGATGCACAACTCTGATATCAACCCGTTACTTCGCCGCTTGTTTTGTGGTATTTGATGTGGGGACCTGGCCGGACCTTCTATTATATGCTATATGAATGAATGGATTCGTTACAATATCTATGACTTTGTCCACGAACTACCTCAAACTCGTGCAAGAAATGAATCCATACAGGTTGTTATTGATCACCTCATAAATGTAGCCTGATTTATCCCAAACTGGCAGAGTGATGGTGTTGATATTCTGGCCAGAATTTTTATGGAGCAGGTAGTCTGATTTCATGGAGTACCCAAGTCCATCATGTTTGACCGCGAAAGATGCTTTACATAGAAGGAATGGAGGAGAGTGCATGCTTATTTTGGGACCAAATTTGCCTTTAGCACCGCATTCCACCCCTAGACTGACATACATGCTGAGAGAACAAATCAGACTATGGAATATTTACTCTGACTAGGCATAGTAGAGCACACCGAGCCTTGGGAGAGATATTACTGCTTGTGGAATTCTCCTATAACAACAACTTCTAGGCTAGCATCAAAATGGTTCCATATGAAGCCTTATACGGAAGACGTTGCTGGACTCCTTTATCTTGGGCCAAGGATGAGAACCTTGAAGCCCTGGGTGTCACTTACATATATGACACCACAACGACAATAAGGTTAATTCAAGATCAGATGCAGGAAGCGTAGAGCCGTCATGCTAAATATTATGATGCGCGATATTAACCAGTGGAGTTTAGCATGGGAGAGATGGTATTCCTGAAAATCAAACCTATGTACAGAATCTCCTGGATAAAGAAGCAGAAGAATCTGAACCTCGCTATTTGGGCCCCTACCAGATCGTAAAACAAGTCGGCCTAGTAATATACCGATTATCCCTACCCCTAGAATTGGGAAATCTTTATGATGTCTTTCATGGCTCATCATTGAGACGTGTCCTTTGATAACTAGATCAACAGCTTCCTACACCGCCAACACCAATACAGTCTGACAGATTTATTCAGCTAGTGCTAGTAAGGATAGTAGACTCTAAGGTCAAGGACCTGCAGAACAAAAATATCACGATGGTCTCGATTTTATGGTCAAACTGAGGACAAGATGAGTACATGTCAGAACTGGAGACTCTCGTCTAAGAAAAATACTTAGTGATTTTCCCCCAGGTATGTCACATTTTCAACACTCCCTACTTTAAGCAAATTTTTTGTTGGGTTTCTTAGTGGGATGCACATCACATGTACGCAGTGGAATAAATTAAGAAAACCCAAAGTGAAATTGATCTTGAGATTATCATTGATTAAGAAGTAAAAACAATTTTGAATAAAAGTATACCTTAGCGGGATTGAGTCACTACTCAACTAAAATGCTCTAAGGAAGACCGACGAACACTTGTGACTGGAGTTTTGAGCATAGAAGTATATCCACACCTCTACGGGTCTCCACACGAGTAAGAACTCTTAGACTCTTGTCATACAAGATCTAGGTTGGAAGAAGGAATGCCCTCAACATCTCCACGGATTGCTAGGTCCGTTAAAGGAGAGGCGGTAATGACGAATACGAAGCTTAGGAAATAATTTCTAGTAATAGCAACCGGTTGGAATGATCGACGGCAATGGATCGACGATGATGGATCGACAGCTGTGGCTTCTAAGTTGCGGAACTGTTCCGTCGGGATGAAGAAGTCGTATTCCCAATCTCAATCAACTAGGTCAAGTCCCGAGAGATAACATTTATCTTGTCAATTTATACTCCAAGACTGAAATAGCAGTTATCCGCAGAACAGACGGAAATCAGACTTACAAAATCGAACCAGAGTTAACAGTATTAGTCGAGATGACACATGCATATGATGAATCAAGAATCCATTCATCGAGATAATATGTGAATATTTGACAAATTCAGACAGACCAATCCGCCGAAACATCAAGAGAACACTTGACAAATCCAAGTCCAATTTGCCGAGATAACATGAGTAAATATGACGAATCCAAGACCAATTCATCGAGATGACAAAAGACATTTCGACGAATTCAAATCAATTCGTCAGAAAAATAAGAGACAATTCGACGAATTTTACTTAGAGTCATTCAACGAATTTCGACAGAACAGTCCATAATACATCAAGACACTTCTTGACGATCTACCTGGTCATCTATATGCACAATATTGGTCCAAATCCAGAATGTCACATGCTTGGCCTTCACTCATATCAAATATGAGCAATGCTAACACAAACCTTTCCAACTTATCCAATACTCTTATGTGCGACCCCGTAGCCTCATATTGCGTTGGTAATGAGTCTACCTGTTTGACCACTTCTAGATCATAATGGTAACTCTAATAGTTTCCCACTTGATCTTGAAGGTATCAAACAATAGTTTCACAAGCAATGAGCGGCATCTAGTAAAACATCATTGCTCCCCAAGCAATAAGAGTTCTAAAATCATTAAGCCTTTATGACCAATGTATCAGTGTTGTCATGTCCCTTTGTCCCTTATATCCAGATAGAACTAGAGGTATAAACTGTATCACCCTCACAATTATTCAACCCAAGTTTCTTGATCTATGATGGACTTCCAGAAATGGGTGATCCCAATATCACATATTGACTCAACCAAGCATGACAATGCATTTCTCAGTACCATTCCATCAAGGGGCTCATGGATGCAACTCCTATCATATAAGATGACAAATCCCATTTCTGACCACACGCAAATGATTCGCAAAGTACCCAATAATCACCTTTATCATCAACCTTTCTCAAGGAAGACTTTGGATGACATCAAAGCATGCTCTTCCTCACTTAATGAATGCCCTGGCTTCAGGTCAAAGAACCATAAACAACATTGTCACGTGAGACCTTCTTGTGACATGTTCATATAACAATTCACAAAGTATTCTAATAGTGGGTCTGTCCAGTTCAACTTGCTCACTAACAAGTACCCATGTGATGACTTGATATCACAATATCATGACCTGTGAGAACCGGTCATTAGTCAACACACATGCTAGTCTTGATGCAACATCATCACCCTTAGCTACTACGATGATACGCCGACCAGGGACCATTTAGGAATAAAGCTTCTAAGAACATATGCCCTCATATTCAAGTCATCAACTTGAATCCTATGGAAACGTACATACTAAGGGAATTTATTGTAACATCACATTTCCAACTAGACCCCTAAGTTGGTTTTGTCATGACTAGGTCATGACAAAACCCTAGGAAGCTCAAAGAGACCATGAGAACTTAAGCATGAAGGTGAAGATCACCATGGTCTGCAAATAATACTTTCCAATTACCTAACCTAGGGTTTGAATTTAAGGCACCACCTTGAATCTTTGACCCTACCATAATATCCCTAGCCCTTTAGAAGGTTCATTGGGTCACACAGGATCCATTGGGGTCAACCCAAAAGATCAAGTTGACCAAAAGTCAACCCTAACCTTAAAGTGGTCAAAGTGTCCTAATTAATGGTCAAGTGGCCTCCAAGTTGTCAAACCAACCCTACACAAGTCTTCCTAGACCTTAGGAGAGGCCAATGAGTCGCTAAGGACCCATTGGGGTCAACCCAGAATGTCAAATTGACACAAGTCAACCCTAGCCCTAAATTGGACAAGGTGCCCTAATTAAGGGCAATTGGCCTCTAATGTGCCCAATTGACCCTACCCAGACCTTCCTAGCCCTTAGGGGAGGCCAAAGGGTCACTAGCCACCCATTAAGCTCAATTAGGTCACCCAAGGTGGCCTAGGGTTTGGATAACCCATATTAGGTCAATATAACCCAAATAGGCTAACTCAAGCTCAAACACAAATCCACTTGGGCTAACCTCACTTTAATTATTCATATGGGTTAATTGGGTGCTTTTTGGCTGAAATGATCATCAAAATTCGGCCATGGTGGCTAGGAGAGAAAAAATAAGAGTTCCCCCAATTTTTAGAGAGAGAAAGTGAGCTTTAATGGCTATGGAAGGCCAAAGGCCTCCTCAATCCTCCTCCCATGGCAAGGTCCCTCCTCCATGGTCTGTTAGGAGAAGATTGATAGCCATGGTCAGCCACTAAAGTGGTTGAAATCAATTTTATCCAATTAGTAAGAGAGAGAAAGAGGAGTCAATAATGGCATGGAAGGTGAAACCCCCACAAATCTCCCTATTGATGGCTAGATTCAACTCCTCAGGAGTAGGGGAGGAGTTTCCAGCATTTTTCAGATCACCAAGGTGCTGAATTCATTGAGAATTCAGTTACCTGAAATTCACCATTAATGGTGAAAATGGGAATTCAAACCATGCCCCTTCCCCTACCTCAACTGACCCCTTTGCCATCTTCAGAGAATCATAAGCAGTGGATTTAGGCCTTTACATCACTGCATTTTTCCCAAGGATAGAGATCAGGAGGTGGAAATTTTTAGAGCTCGTCGGCCATGGCGCACCACCACCAAATAGGTCTGCAAGCCCAGTTGCAGGTCCACTTCTCCTCCTTTCCCCTTTGTGTTAGCATCCCAGATCAATAGGATTTGAAATCGAGCTCAATTGGGCTGATTTTGATTTTTGAATTCCATGAAAAATCATGGTTTTTATACTACTTGGGTTCATCGGAAACCATCCCTCCGGCGGTCGTGCGGCCTTCCGGCGATAGCCACCACCTTAACAGAGGTGGTGGTGGTGGTAGTGGCCGGCCAGGGAGGGGACTGGATGGCTAGTAAAAGCCGTTGGAAAAGTTCCAGGTCGGGTGGATCGTGGCCTTCGGTAGGAGGAGGAAGACGACCTCTGGACCGTTGGATCTGTTATATTATAAAGTATTAAATAGTGTATTTTTAACGCTTTACTGTGCACTCCTTTAAATCCGAAAATCAAGGCCCTTAGGTGCTGAACCATGAAAGATGGCCAACATGGAAATTGTAGCCCTGGAAGTCTACCTTATGTTAAAATTGATTTCAACCCATTTGGGTCAGTGGTCTGACCATAACACTCAAAATGGTGCAGTCTATACATAGGGTTAACTAGAGACTAAATTGAGTGCCCTTACTAATCCAGCCATCCAAATAACTTGAAATTAGGACTGGGGATCACTCTCCCTATACCTCCACCATATACAAAAATGGGAATTTTTGGAAAAGAGTTTTCTATAGTTTTTGTAAACATTTAATAATTCATATATGAATTAATTAAGGGGTCTAATGACCTCAAAACCATCCAAACGTTTTGGTGGATGACCCCTAGAGTCATGATAGGACTTTGGTAAAAATATTAACCCATTTGGGGTTTATTGGAGTAGGAATTTGTGTGACCAAAATTTGGTCTCATAAGGGAAAATTAGGCCAAAAGTGCACCAGGTGGAGTGAGTGACCATTCCTCATCCAAATGTGGTGATACCTTGGACACTGACTTGTATTCACATATAACCCCCTCATAGGTGGTTTTGGGTGGTTATGCCCACAAACCCTAGTACAAACTCTAGGTCTACCCTTTGAGTATTGAGAAGGACATGTCCTTGGATTAACTTGAAAATTGGTAGTCTACTTCATAGTGTGGTATTAAGCCCTAGATAATTTTACTGGTATTTTTAGGAACATTTACCCCCTCTGATTTAATTAAAGATTAATCAAGGCACTTTATTTAAAAATAGAATTTTATATTTATATAATCTTGGATGTTCATGAAACTTTGGAAGTGAGCTTATATTGATATTATTGTTCTCTGATAATTTTGTTATGAATTGTGGATTGATATATTTGGTAGTGAGCTTATAGTATCTTTAATTAATTTGTTTATGTGACCAAATGAACTTAGGAAATTATTATTTTGTGTCAGAAGTCTTGTTTGGTCACCTTAAACCTCTGGTAATTTTCCTATAAATTTTGGATCATTATTTGTAATACTTTCTTCTTTACCTTGCATTGGTGATTATTTAATCAATATCTTATTTGAAGGTCAACAAAATTTTGGAAAATTGTGATATTTGGTATTTACTGTTGTTTGGATGATATATACTTGTAATAATTTTGTTGAGGCCATACCGGGTAAGAAAAGTGTACTTGATGTTCAAAGTATTGTTGGTGTTATTTTGCAGAAAATTAATTAAATTACAATTAAATTGCGAAAAATATTATCTCATGGATTTGATCTTAAAATATCATGATTGACCCCCAGTAATAATCTTAGGTCATTTGGATGAATATTTGGAGGGGTCACCATTCATGCACACCATATAGCTCATTAGGTATGCACATAATAAAAACTGTATAACTAAGGTAACATGTAGAACATTGTATGGGATGGCGAGGTAGATGGTGCACCTGGTCTGGTTGGAATATATAAGATCACGAAATGAAGGTAGGTGGTGAAAGCCTGGTTGATTAGGGGCAAGGTTGTGCTCAGGATCGACGATGGATCGTCTTTCCCTCGTGGAAGATGTCTAAATACACTTAGGTTTAGTTCAAGTGTAATGCCAAGAGGGTTTGGACATGGGTAGTTACCAATATAAATAAGTGCCTTATGAAAGGGAGCTTTGGGCTTCAGCTCATCGTAGTTCTTAGTGCCCTCGAGAGCCCTTCACAGGGAATTCCCTAGGCAGTCCAAGGTTGACCTTAAACCATAAGATTAAATGTTAAAGATCAATTAGAAATACTATGACTTCAATTTCACACACCCCAATGACTCGGGAGGTTAGCTTAGTTGTGTTATCCGAGCAATAAGCTCGGTGGTTGTGGAAGTGGGCAAGTTAGCCCGACGAGCCATAGGCTCGGAAGGTTGTTGTGACAGGCGGGTTAGTCTGAGGAGCTGATGGCTCGGTAATTCATGATTGTATGTGCATAAAGTGTTGGATCTTCACTATTAGATGGTAGATCGCACCAACGTCGATACGTTGACTCGACAAGTGTGGTTCTCACTTAGCCAAGGAAAAGACTGGTGTTTGGTCAGCATAGTACGTGGTGACTTTGGTGTGTCCTTCAGAGGTATACCTAAGGGCTTGGCCTGGTAGTGCGGTTACCCTCCTAGAAGTGGGGTGGCCAGACCCACTGTCTCCGTTTGCCACTACAGAGGCTCCTGGGAGTGAAGCTAGCTTCCAAAATGGGGGAACTAAAGGTCCGTGCGCATATAGTCGTGCGTGTGTGTTGCACTTGCATGAATCATGACATACATATCACTACACACATACCTGCATAAAACCTGACACCCCAATATATAAACTAGTATGGAATAGCTTATACAATGGGAGCCTCGCAAAAGACCCCTTAACTTATATGTTTGTATGGACATTCATATAAGTTAAGGTTACTTATTCCATAGTTTACTTTACATTTACTTATTACTCTACTTTACTTGTTTACATTACTGCTTCCTTGCTATAGTTCTTTTGTACATACACCTGATAGGGTAGTTGTCACCTGCTTGTTCTGCTCTGCTTTGTTGTCCTCCGCTTTAATCCTCCCTGCACAGTGCCTACGAGTCGCAGGGGTGAGGCGAGGACGATAGTGTCTTAGTCTTTTGACTAACGATCGATGGACCACATCATTTTAGGAATTCGAGGTGATGCACCAGTCGCAAGAGGAAGACAGGACTTGAGGAGCAGTTGCTGTGCACTACCGCTACTATACGACGTCAGGTCGAGGATGGATTTCAGTTTGCTTCCACTTAGATGTTGTGAGAAGTGAGAGAGTGATTATTTGTATTAAACATGTACCAGGCTTAAGCCCATTTTTCTACTCTCTTTCATATTTTGTAATCATTGAGGACTATTGCTCTTATATATATATTGATAGGGAGCTGTGATTTGTGGACTTGATTATATTTATCTTAGTTGATATTTCTACTTCTTTGGTGATCACTAATGCCGGTAGGATCAGCGTTTTGTAGTGACGACCTTCCTGGGTGTTGGTGTCACCACAAAATGGTGATTCTGGATGTAAGACCCGATACCGTAGCAAAAGAAGGGGGTCTTACAAACTGGTATCAGAGGAAACATCGATGTAAAGAGAAGAAGTCCACAAAATACTAGGTCACCACGCGCGAGCATCAGTTTAGAGACAAACTAAGCAGCAAAAGCTATGGTGTGCTCATGTGTAAAAATCATAACATATAGTACATAAATCAATGAGTTAGGCCAACCCAACTAGAAAACTTGACTCACCAAGATGATTCTTACTATATCCTGGTCAAAATTGACTTTAGGTATAATTCAGTTAAGGTACAAGGATACCCGAAATAACTAGAGGAAGAGTCTAACGCGAAAGAAGGTACTTAAGGCTTAAACTCTTATGTCCCTACTTTACTCATCAAGTAGTACTATCACCTATTACCTAAACTAATGGGACCACCTTAAGGAGAATTGATGGCTACAATCCAGTGACATAATAGTAGGGGACTCGTAGACTCAACCCTCGTAACAATAACACGATAAGGTTGAGACAACCATCATACCAAATGCCAAGGGTCGGATAAGAATTCAAGTTCAGAAGAGACCCATTTGGGACTGGGTCACAGGATGACCTTAAGAAAGTGGTCGTAAATATTAACCTTGAGAGTTTAAAGGTGTGGAGTATATCAACAAGTTTCAGGATGGAACCCCAAGTCTAAGGTTGCATGCCCTAAGGATTGTGTGCATATCTAGACCGAATATAACATAGTGATAACGAAGATACTTAGCCCAAGATAGGTAGAGGCTTATATTTTGTTTATTGGGGGCTTATCTTTTATTTATTGGGCAAATTTGTTATTGACTTGGGTTTCCTTAGAACTAATTTAGAAAATGTGGTGTCACAAACATAGTGAGATTGAAGTTGATCTTATTCGACGTTATTCGAGCGAGGATAGGATTTTGTAAAATCGTGTTTGGAATGATGATCTGTAGCATTACCAAGACAATGTCATGGTAATAAGGAGTATTTGTGAGACTTAATTATTACAAGATATCACGTGAATTATATGACGGGTAATAATATTTAGATATTTGGGAAGATAAGATTAAATCGCTATGTTGTAACATCGGAAGTATGATTACTTTAGGAAATTTGAAAGAAATTAGCAGACAACATATTGAAGATGTTTACCTTAAGTATAACTCTGCAGACTTGATTCGGATAGCATCAAGGACCAGAATATATACGTTTGATGACATAGTCACGGTTAGCAAGATTCATGACTATGAAAAATGGGTTTTTGAGTATCAAGTGTAATTACGGTGAAATGACACAAAAATTAATTGGTATTATTGATAATCTCCAAAGATTCATGAATACACCATCTTAAATTTTGAGAATGATGGGACACATGACAATGTGAGTAGATCCATTAAATGATAAGAGTTGGATAAATCATAAAGTTGAGTTGATTGATTACTCGGTCATACTAGAAGGAATAAGAACCTGATCGTGCAGAGGAAGTTTATAGAGTCGTTGTATACACTCACAAACGAGAACTCAATTTATCGGAAGAAAATTGTGTTTATCAGAATGTGTATTTCCCCAGAATAAAGAAAGACATCATGGATTACGTGACACACAGTGAGGTTTGTCGCCTGGTGAAGGTCAGTGCAAGGGTTCTTGGGGAACTACTAAAGTAACTGCCTGAGTTATGGTGGAAGTTCGTGGATATAATTATGGATTTCATATACAGGTTACCACATCCCCACTCTGAGCACAATTATAATTGGAACATTAAGGATATATTGACCGAGGTAGCTGGGGTCACCCCGATCTGGAAGAAAGCTCCCATTGGCGTTTCATGAGATTTGTGAGTAGTTGCCCGTTATCAAGGTGTGCTCAAGACGATCATGTTAGATCAGGATGGATGGTTTACGTCTAAGGAGAGAAGATCAGTCCAGGGTTATCTGGGCTCTTGGTCGACATTCAACACAACTCTCCACTCCTAGAGCAGACCGACCAAGTATTACGATGCACGACATTGTCAAGTAGTATTTTAGGATGGAGATCATGGGTTCCTGAAGACACTTATGATGCATGAAGTCTCGCTAGTATGCGGGCGAAAGAAGCTCAGCCCAAGATATAGGGGGGCCTACAGCATCCTGGAGCGGATCGGCCCATTGGCTTACAGACTGGAGCTACCGCAGTATTAGCGGGTTTGAATGACATATTCCACATCTCCTCTCTTAGGAAGGCTCTACTATGGCTGGAGCAGCAGATTCTTACTACAGATTGCCCAACAGCTTCTGATCGATCGGTCCGCTTAGAGCCGGTCAGGATAGATGATGCGGTAGTGCGAGTCTTGCGGCGCGAGAAGGTTCCTGTGGTCAAGATCATGTGGTCAAATCATGGATAAGAGGAGCATACTTGGGAGCCACTAGATCTGACGCAGCAGAAGTACCCAGATATCTTTGCGTTAGGAATAACATTGATTCTTGAGGTATGTTACAATCAGTTACTCTCAGTAGAAACCTGCAGGCCTAACCTGAATTTCAGGGACGAAATTATTATTCTTTTTATTAGGATTTGTAACATTCCATTTCCAACTAGACCCATAAGATGGTTTTGTCATGACTAGGTCATGACAAAACCCTAGGAAGCTCAAAGAGACCATGAGAACTTAGTCATGAAGGTGAAGATCACCATGGTCTGCAAATAACACTTTCCAATTACCTAACCTAGGGTTTGACTTTAGGGCCCACATTGACTCTTTGACCCCACCATAACATTCCTAGCCATTTAGAAGGTTCATTGGGTCACAAAGGACCCATTATGGTCAACCAGAAAGGTCAAGTTGACCAAAAGTCAACCCTAACCTTAAAGTGGTCAAAGTGCCCTAATTAAGGGTCAACTGGCCTCCAAGGTATCAAAACAACCCTATTCAAGTCTCCCTAGACCTTAGGACAGGCCAATGGGTCACTAAGGACCCATTGACGTCAACCCAGAATGTCAAATTGACCCAAGTCAAACCTAGCCCTAAATTGGGCAAGGTGCCCTAATTAAGGGCAATTGACCTCTAATGTGCACAATTAACCCAACCCAGACCTTCCTAGCCCTTAGGGGAGGCCAAAGTGTAACTAACGACCCATTAGGGTCAATTAGGTCACCCAAGGTGGCCTAAGGTTGAGCTAACCCATATTAGGTCAATATAACCCAAATAGGCTAACTCAAGCTTAAACACAAATCCACTTGAGCTAACCTCATTTTAATTATTCATATGTGTTAATGGGTTGATTTTTGGCTGAAATGATTATCAAAATTTGGCCATGGTGACTAGGAGAGAGAAAATGAGAGTTCACCCAATTTCTATAAAGAGGAAGTGAACTTTAATGGCTATGGAAGGCCAAGGGCCTCCTCAATCCTCCTCCCATGGCAAGGTCCCTACTGCCTGGTCTGTTAGGAGATGATTTATAGCTGTGGACAACCACCAAAGTGTTGGTGCAACCATAGTGATCTGGAAGTGATCAAGCATGTAGCCTCACTGCCAACTCAGTATGAGCCTCTCAGGGACGCACATAAGATTGTGGAGAAATTGGGAGATTGGATCTGTACTATTTAGCTCATATGATGGGTTGAAGGATATTGAAAAGGGGCTGAAAATTATCTAAGGCATTAGGCATTGAGTGTGTCTAGCTCACTCAATGCGATCGAGCTAAAATCTTTGAGAGCGTTGAGACCACTCAACGTCATAGGGCTGAAGGCGTTGAGTGTGTTTAGTTCACTCAATGCCATGGAGGTTGAAAAAATTCTAAGGCATCAGGCGTTGAGTGTGTTTAGCTCACTCAACTCCATCAGGCTGAATGCATTGAGAGCGTTGAGTCCAGTCAACGCTTTTGCGGGTTAAGTGTTAACTCTGCAGATGTTGGCATTGAGTGCGTTGACTGTCGCACTTAAGCATTGAGTGGGTCGGGTCCACTCAACGCCTTCGTCAAGTAAATGGTTTACCTGACGAATATGTCTCTTAGGCGTTGCATGTATTGTATTCACTCAACGCCATTCGACAAATGATGTTCCACGTTCTTTCCTTGGCGCAGATTTCGTCGAGCTAAGTTCGACAATTCATGTTCGACGTTCTGGCCTTTGGCGCAGTTTTCGTCGAGCTGAGTTCGGCGAATGAAATTCGACGTTCTGGCCTTGGCGCAGATTTCATCGAACTGAGTTCGATGAATCATGTTTGACATTCTGGCCTTCGGCACTGATTCTTTCGAACGTATTTTGACGAATTATTTGTCGAGCTGCGTTCGACGAATGCCCGTGCTGAGTCAAATGTTAACTTGCTGAATCTATCTCCTGAGATATAAATAGGATGTTTTTAGGGTTTTCTTTAGACAGTTGTTTTCTTTCAGCACACGAGCCGATACTGTGCGATAAGAAGAAAACTTAGAAACCCGACGGAAGTGTTCCATCAATCCTGTCACCGATTCCGACCCCGATCCCGGTGAGTGTCGCTGTCGCCTATCCTACAACAAATCTAGAGTCTGTGGAGACGCTGAGTGTCCTCTCCCGACCTAGAGCTTGTGTGACAAGTTGCTAGTGTTTCTCCAAATCGTGTAGATTTCTGTAGAGGGACGAATATACTATCTGCGCTCAAGACTTTAGCCGCTGTGTGGCCGACGTGATTTTTCTGGAGCATCTAGGTTGAGTTCTGACTCAATCCCTCAAAGGCAATTTTTATTATAGCATGATTTACTTCTTGATTCATGAATATTGCTAGATCCGAACTCGTTTGGTTTTTTCTTGTTCTTTTTTTGCTGCGTGTACAAGTGTTGTGCCATTCATAAAAACCCAACAGTGGTATCAGAGGGAGGTTGCCGGCAATATTCATTGTTTCAGAAGTTGTTGAATCCATGACTTGTAGATTTGGTGATTTTGAAGTGTTCCAAATGCCCAAATCTAGTCTTGGATCTTGTTGGGTACACTGTTTATATGTACCAGATTTGGAGAAGTCTCATCTTAATCAATGATATACATCAATTTGTATTTGATGTATGTTTGAGTTTCATTGTGCAGATTTAAGTATTGGAAGAAAATTTGTTAAGTACAAGTGTCGACACTTGTGAAGAATTATGTCGACACCTAAAGAAGAAGTTGAGTCGACATCCAGGAATTGTGTCGACACCAATAGAAGAAGCTTTGTCGACACCCAGACTTGTGTCGACACTTGTGAAGAATTGTGTCGACACCTAAAGAAGGAGCTGAGTCGACACTCAGACTTAAGTCGACACCTGAGCAAGGAGTTATGTCGATACTGAAAGCAGAAGCTGTGTCGACACCCAGGAGTTATGTTGACACTGAAAGCAGAAGGTGTGTCGACACCCAGGTGTTATGTCGACAATGAAAGCAGAATTATGTTGACATAGAGGGCTTGTGTCGACACATTTAACAGATGCTATGTCGAGTACCAAAAGAATGACTATGTTGACACATGAAGTGTTGTGTCGACATCATCAAGACTTGTGTCGACACGTAGTCCATTTGTGTCGACACATGTGAAGCAGTTTGCTGAGTGTTTCATGCTGAGTTGGAAAGTCTTTGAAGAATCAGCTGACATAACCAAACTGTCTGACACCTTTGTCAGAACTGTCAGAAGACTGTTACAAACCGGATCAGCCGGTAATCAGGAGGAAACTCTATATAAAGGACTGGTTCGATACAACATGAGAAGTGAGAATATAGCAAGAAAAGAGAACATACAACACTAAGAAGTGAATCCTTCAGAGAGAGTTTTCTACAACAAGAAAAGGGGAAACCCTTACGAAGGCAAATTCAGATCAGTCTGCAAGGAAGATTCAGATCTCATTCTGAATTCAAGGAGGAAGATATCTGAAGATCAACTTCTTCATCAAGTGAAGATCAACCTTATTTTTTTCTATCAAGAAGCTTTGAAATGGCTAAGTTAGGTTGGATCTGAAGATCAGTCTATTCAAGAACTGATCAAGAAGCTCACACTAGTGAAGAGATTCATCTGGTGAAATTTCTGTATCTCCTAATCAAACAATTTCTGGTAGGATCTATTATAAGATCTGAGTTGTAAGCTTGTAATTATAAATGCTGAGGTAGGGCTTTTGCCTGAGTTGTAGGAGTGGAGTTTCACTCTAAGTTGTAAGCTTAGTGACATAGGCTGAGGTAGGGCTGAGGCCTGAGGTAGGGTTCTTGGGGAATAATCTGAGGTAGGACTTATATAAGTCTGAGTTATAGGAACCATTATTGGTTTTGAGCTGTAAGATCTGCGGATCTGAGAAGAAAGAAGGAAGTTAGGCCGAATCTAGTACACTGCGAGATAGGCTAAGGGGGAAAGTGGATGTACCCAGACCTTGGGGAACCACTATAAATCTGGTGTCTGCTGTGCTGTGTTCATTATTCTGTGGGTTATATTGTTTTTGTGCTGAGTTAAATTAGCTATTTGCCTAAAATTTTGAAGGAAAAATTAGAACCTATTCACCCCCCTCTAGGTGTCTAGAAATCAAGTCTTTTAAGTGGTATCAGAGGGAGGTTGCTCAAAAATTGACCAAACAGTCTGAGTGGATCTCCAAGGCAAATAACAGATTTCAAGAATGGGTTCAATAGAGAATCAAAAGGAATTTGGATCTATGAAACTGCCTATCTGCAGGAAAGAATGTTTTGGCATATGGAAGGAAAGGGTCAGATTGTTTATGGAAGCATCTGATCCAAGAATCTACATTACAGTACAAGAGGGTCCCTTCATTCCAATGAAGGTATTAGTTCTGGATGCAAATGTTAAAACCCCTAAGAGTTATTCTGAAATGAATACGGATGAGATCATCCTGGAAACATTAGACAAAAGAGCACAAAACATTATAGTAAGTGTTATAGATGATGCCACATTTCAGAATCTGGTGCACTGTAAAACCTCCAAGGAAATGTGGGACACCCTGATTGTCTACATGGAGGGAACAGAAGAATTCAGAGAGGACAAGAAATCTATGCTGAATCAAGAATATGAGAGCTTTAGACAAGCCAAGACTGACAACATAGCTGAATGTTACAAGAAGTTATTTAGGATTGTCAATGAGCTGATGAAATATGGAAGAGTCTTCAGCACATATGATCTGAATAACAAGTTTCTCAAGTCACTAACAAAAGACTGGGACATAAAGATATGTGTCATCAGAGTAGTGGCCAAGCATGCTGATACACCTCCACCCACATTATTTGGAAAGCTGCTATCATACGAAATGCAGCTCACTGCCAGAAAAGAAGAGGAAAAAAGCAGTAGGCCTGAAAACAAAGAAAGGTCTGTAGCCTTCAAGGCTAAAGGCACAAGAAAGGGTAGTAAAAAGTCTTCTTCTCCACCCAGAAGGAGTGCTGAGGCTGAAGAAGAAAATCTTGACAACAACACATCAGATAGCCACACCTCTGATGAGGACTTTGTTGCCTTTACAAGGCAATTAAAAAGGTTTATGAAAAAGAAGAAATGGAGAACCAAGCCATCAACATACTTTTCCAAGGATGAGTATTACAAGAAAAAGAAGACTCCCAAGGAGGACAGGTATGCCTCAAAACCTAGTAAATAAACTAATTCTAAAATAGTTTGTTATTGTTGCAACAGGCCTGGGCATGTCATAGCTGACTGTCCAGACAAGAGGACTGAATCCAAAGATAAGAAGAAGCATCAAGTGAAAGGCAAGAAGGAGAAATCCCTTGTTGCTCAGAAGTAGAAGAGTTGGACAGACACTTCATCTTCAGGATCAGGAGATGAAGATAATGCTGAAGCATATGTTGGGCTGATTTCAACAGAAGAGGACTCTAGGGAACTTGAATTCCTACAAATGTTGGACTCCATAATTGGAGCATAAGACTATTGCTGTAGAGGGCTGATGGCTCTATCAGAAAATGATCAGTTCCAGGATCAGCCTGGTCCTAGTAAGGTATACAGTTCTCTCTCAGCTTCAGATTACTTCACTGCATCAGATTCAGAAACTTCTGCATCAAGAGATGTGGATGGTTCTGAATCAGAAGGGGATGTGCATCAACTCATTAGTGAGTATGGTGGGTTGTTGCAAGCTCTAAAGAGGAGCAAGTTTCTTATCAAGGAGCAGACCAAGGAGATTGAGTCTCTAAAGCAGGCTGCATTAGATTCAGCCATGTTAATAGATTCAAAACTAAAGGAGATTGCCAAACTGAAAAACATTACTGTTATTCAGATGAGCACAATCTCTTTCAAGGAAAATCACATCAAGAAACTTGAGGCAAAACTTCAGCAAGAAAGAGAGTTAGTGGCTAAATTCTCCAAACCAAATTCAGTCTTGCCCTTAATAGATAATTTCATTTCTCATAAAGGAAAGACTGGTTTAGGTTTCATGGGTAGAACTAGGGCCACCAATTTTCATAGAAAAGGTAAGGCCCCAGCACAGCCACTAGCTTCTAATCCCCCTATTTTCTTTAGGAAGTGATGCAACCAACAAACAGGTATGATCATGATAGTAATCATGGTCACTGTGAGGATGAAGATCTCATGGGCAAGGGTACAAATGTCCATAGATCACACTATAGGAAAACCGATTAGGTTCAAGAGAAAGTCTTGGGGTTTACTGCTCCAGCAACTACACTCAACAGAACTGCTGGCAACCAAGTAGTAAAGTCTGTACCTAAGAGAAGGTATAATAGGTTTGAGTGTTGGTGCTGTGGCAAAGTGGGCCATTTTGCCATGGATTGTTGGTTCAACACAAGTGTTTAAACCAAGAGTAGTCTACCTATCAGAACAGCTGCAGGATTTCAACCTAATAATGACCTAGGACCCAATAACAATTTGGGTTCTAAGGGTAAGTGACTCTGTATTTGATGCATGTAAATCCAAGTGACCATACCCCTATATAGTACTTGGATAGTGGATGTTCCAGATACATGATTGGAATAAAAAGAATGTTGAGGGACGATGTACCCATAGAGAATGGACCCAAAGTAATCTTTGCTGGATCAGAAAAAGGAATCATCAAAGAATTTGGTAACATTTTTAGTGATTCAATTACTATCACTAAAGTGGCTTATGTGAATGGTCTAAAACATAACCTGATCAGCATAAGTCAACTTAGTGATCTAGGTTATGACATCTCCTTTCTCAAAAGGGAGTGCCAAATAAGAAGGTCAAGTGATCAAGAGATCATTTTGACTGGCACTAGGAAAGGGAATGCATATTGTCTTAACCTAGATTGTGAGTTTGACAACTCACACATTTGTCTAGTTGCAGGAGAAAAAGCTTCACTATGTGTGAAATGGCACAAGAGGCTTGCTCATCTGAACTATAAGTAATTAGGACAGTTGTTTAGCTTGGGGTTAGTGAGGAATGGTCCTCAAGTCAAGTGCATTAAAGAGGGTGTGTGTTCTGCTTGCTAAAAGGGCAAACAGACTAAGTCCTCTTTCCATGCACTTGATATCAAAGATTCAATGAGATGTTTATATCTCTTACATATGGATTTGTTTGGTCCTATGCTAGTTCACAGTCTTGGTAGGAAAGTATACATATTAGTTATTATGGATGACTATTCTAGATACACATGAGTTTTCTTCTTGAGGCAGAAATCTGAAACGCCAACTATTTTCCAGACTTTTGTTAGACAAATTCAGAATGAACATAACAGTTCAGTGGTCAAAATCAGAAGTGACCATGGAACTTAATTTCAGTCTGTTGAAACCAAAAAACTTGGTCTCTGTGGAGTTCGGGGTCCCTGGAAAGGGGTGACCTCACACCTACTACACTCAAGAGAACGTCACGGACCAAAGGATCAAGAAGTTAGGAACAGACCCTCGGCTCTAGCGCGGAGGTCCCACCTTACACCCGGAAGTCTACCAGAGCACTTCCCCTCCCTAGCAAATGCTCGAGCTAGGGTGCCTTGGAGGAGCTCTCTCCACTCTACCGAGAAGAAGCTAAGGGAGGAGGAAGCAAGCCAAAAGTCCTCCTCCAAAGGCACCCAAGGGGGTCTATTTATAGTTTTCCAAATCCCCATGGGCCAAAATGCCCGAAATACCCTTACGCCCAATACACCTTGGGCCAATAGGAAACGCCCACACCGGGGGTAGAGGGGTAAAAACCACCCCCAGGGGCACAGCGGTAAAAGTACGCCGCCAACACCCTGCCCCAAACACCCGAGGCAGTTACAGGCCGCCGGGCAGGCCGCTTGGGCGAGACCAGGCCGCCGGCCGTCTCGCCCGCGAGCAGGCCGCCCGGGCGAGAGCCAGGACGCGGCCCTCTCGCCCGCGAGCAGGCCGCCCGGGCGAGACCGGCCCTCGGCCGTCTCGCCCGCGAGCAGGCCGCCCGGGCGAGAGCCAGGCCGCGACCGTCTCGCCCGCGAGCAGGCCGCCCGGGCGAGACCGGCCCCCGACCGTCTCGCCCGCGAGCAGGCCGCCTGGGCGAGACCGGCCCCCGGCCGTCTCCCCCACGAGCAGGCCTCCTGGGCGAGGCCAGCCCCTGGCCGTCTCGCCTGCCCCCACCTCGGACTCAACAAGCTGGGGCGGGTGCCAGCCAACTTGCCGCACCCGCCCCCCAACAAAGGAGCCATTGGGGGAGGCCAATTTTTCCTCCCCCTAATAGTATATTTCCAAGCTAGAGCCAAAATTGGCCAGCGAAAGTGCAAAATCTCCAAAAAGCTTAAAAACGCGTTTGCCTTATTTGGGGCCCACTCTTCGCGAATACGGGGTTGTACACAACCCCCGCTCTTTTCGAGGTTGGCACAAGCTCTGAAAGAAACATCCAACCCAACGTATTCGCGGAGTGTAACTTCCTTGCGCCCATCTCCGGGGAGTCAACCTGCCATGCCAGCTATGGGAGCCTGGGTGGCGAGACCTCCTCCGGCTAAAAAACACTTGCCCCCCCGGAGGGGTCAACCTACCATGCCAGCTATGGCATCCTGGGTGGCGAGACCCCCTCCGGGTAAAAGACACTTAGCCTCCACGAGAGGTACCACCGGCCCTGCCAGCTAGTGAGAGCCTGACAGCGGGAACCTTATCAGAGCAAAGAGACTTTTACTCCCGCCGAGGCACATTCGACACAACCAGCTAGTGGGAGCCTGGCTGAGGAGATCCTCTCGGGAGTGGGGCTTGCTCTCCCTGAGGCACATTCGACTCAACCAGCTAGTGGGAGCCTGGCTGAGGAGATCCTCTCGGGGGTGGGACTTGATCTCCCCGAGCCACATTCGACCCAACCAGCTAGTGGGAGCCTAGCTGAGGAGATCCTCTCGGGGGTGGGACTTGATCTTCCCGAGGCACATTCGACCCAACCAGCTAGTGGGAGCCTGACTGAGGAGATCCTCTCGGGGGTGGGACTTGATCTTCCCGAGGCACATTCGACCCAACCAGCTAGTGGGAGCCTGGCTGAGGAGATCCTCTCGGGGGTGGGACTTGATCTTCCCGAGGCACATTCGACCCAACAGCTAGTGGGAGCCTGGCTGAGGAGATCCTCTCGGGGGTGGGACTTGATCTTCCAGAGGCACATTCGACCCAACTAGCTAGTGGGAGCTTGGCTGAGGAGATCCTCCTGGAGGTGGGACTTGATCTTCCCGAGGCACATTCGACCCAACCAGCTAGTGGGAGCCTGGCTGAGGAGATCCTCTCGGGGGTTGGACTTGATCTTCCCGAGGCACATTCGACCCAACCAGCGAGTGGGAGCCTGACTGAGGAGATCCTCTCGGGGGTGGGACTTGATCTTCCCGAGGCACATTCGACCCAACCAGCTAGTGGGAGCCTGGCTGAGGAGATCCTCTCGGGGCTGGGACTTGATCTTGCCGAGGCACATTCGACCCAACCAGCTAGTGGGAGCCTGGCTGAGGAGATCCTCTGGGGGGTGGGACTTGATCTCCCCGAGGCACATTCGACCCAACCAGCTAGTGGGAGCCTGGCTGAGGAGATCCTCTCGGGGGTGGGGAACTAGGCGTGTCACTTGAACTCTACCAAATCCAACATCCTCAAACAGGGAAAAAGATGGGTTACCTGACCCCCCCCCCCTGACTCAGCTGGTCGGGGGCTGGACTCATTATAACATAAAAACATACAAGACTCAGCCGGGGCGAGGTTTCCTCAGGGGGTCTGGGCATGATCGCCTCCATCCTTCCCCTCGGAGTCCTCCATCTTGCTCAAGCTCTCCATGATCCTCTCCATCTCCTCCGCCCTCGCCAACCAAGAGATGGTGTTGACGGCCGTGACGTAGCATTGCCTTGCCATCCTGGAGTCTGCCTTGACTCTGACCTGGATCCCTCCGGAGCTAAACTTGAGGCACTGGTGGAAGGAAGATGGCACGCAACGGAAGGCACTGATGAGGGTCCTTCCGAAGATGGCGTTGTAGCTCCTTGGAGCGTCAACAATGACGAACCGGTAGTTCCTTGAAGCCCCTCCCAACTTTACTTGGAGTCTGACTCCACCTTCCACTTCCTTCCTCTACCCTGAAAATCCAAACAGGGGTCCGTCCGAGGGCAACACCATCCTTGGCTCTTCCTTCATTTCGTCAAACGCCTTCTTGAAAACGACTTTGACGGAGCTTCCGTTGTCAACCAAGATTCGGGAGACGGTGTAGCCTTCTATGGCCGTCCGGATGACCAGCGCATCGCAGAACGGATCCTCATGATCCGGCAGGTCCTTCACCGAGAAGGTGATCTTTTCCTCTGGGGGCGGGGTCTGGGAGGTTGAGGCGACACTCCTTCGGTACATGACATGGAGGCTTGCCTTCCGAGTGGCCTCAACCCCCACTCCACCGTGGATAACTCCTATACCACCTCCGGTTCCCACATCGACCCTGTCCTCGCACACATCATCACCCCCTTCTCTAGGTATAACCTCTTCAACCCACACTGGAGGCTGCGGCTGAGCAGGGCCTCTCACCCCCCTCACTTCCAGGAACTCAGGGCAGGTAGCTGTGTCGTGCCCCTCCACCTGGTGGAAGTCACAGTACGGTAGCGCTCCTCCCCTTCTTCGGCGGGCTGGGTGTTCTCTCCTATTACCTCTTCCACTCCCTATCTCCAAGGCCTGCTGCGGCGGGGGTAAGAGCTGCCTTGGGACTTGCCTCTGGAAGTTATACCTCCCTTGCCCTCCCTGAAATTTCCCCCCTCCTTGGATGAGGGATCTTCCTGGACCTTGGCCAGGTCCTCCCTGCTGCCTCCAGCCTAGCTCCGGACCCTCCTGAGCTCTCCGCTCCTCTCTCCTTCTTCCTTCCTGATGTCTCGAGCCACCTTGCTCCTTTGGCTCCGTCTCTGTTAGCTCTGCCAACTTCTTGACAAATGCCGGGTTGGCTGCCTCCATGGCTATCTCCTCAGCCGCCCTTTACATTAGCTCCTCGAAGGAAAGGGGGGCCTTCCGAGTCAAGCTCATCTTGAAGAAGCCCTCCTTCAGCCCAACGGTGAAGGCCATCTGGAGAGCATACCCTGGCATCTACTGGACCTCCAGGATCTCTTCTTGGAACCTGTCTACGTAACGGGCCAGCGACTCCTCGGCCCCCTGTCTTATCAGGAAGATTGACTCAGGACTCCTCTTCCTCTTCTTGGAGGTGGAGAAGTGAAGCTGGAAGCTCCTACTCAAGTCCTCGAACCCATAAATCGACTTCGGAGGGAGTTGATGATACCAGTCACTTGCCTTCTCTTTCAACGTGATCGCAAAGAGGCGACACTTGAAGTCATCTGTCATCGGCCTGATGGAGACCGCATCCTCGAACTATTGCAGGTGCTGGACGGGATCATCCTTCCCGGTATAGTAATCCATGTCTGGCTCTCTGAACCCCTCGGGAACGGGAACTGAGATTATTAGCTCACTGAAGGGTGACCCCCTAAAGGGTGGTCTCGCCACTTCTACTCGCGCGACCTGCTCGCCTGGGAGGCTGGCACTCGCTGGGATGGAGAATAGCTCCCGGCCGGGGAGGTCTCGCTCGACCCCATCTCCCATCCTCCCCTTCCCTGGCCTTCTTCCTGGTGCACTTCCTTCTCCCCCCGCTGGGGTCATCTCGCCTAGACCCCTAGGAGTCGACTCGTCGTGAGGGAGGGGAGCTAGCTCCTGGGGGGTTGGGGTGGAGCTCCCACCCTGAGGAGCAATGCTTCGCAGCATCTCCATGATGCCTTGGATGGAGGTCATGAACTCTTGCCTCCTCACAAAGTGTCCTAGGCTGGGGAGCTCGCCGAGATCATCACCACCTCCTTGACCTCCCGTCATGACACTCTCTCGAGATCTTCTGTGCTGGTCACTCTCCACGCTCACCGCACCAAAATGTTGAAATCAAAAACTTGGTCTCTATGAAGTTTGGGGTCCCTGGAAAGGGGTCACCTCACACCTACTACACTCAAGAGAATGTCACGGACCAAAGGATCAAGAAGCTTGGAACAGACCCTCAGCTCTAGCGCGGAGGTCCCACCTCACACCCGGAAGGCTACCAAAGCACTTCCCCTCCCTAGCCAATGCTCGAGCTAGGGTGCCTTGGAGGTGCTCTATCCACTCTATCGAGAAAAAGCTAAGGGAGGAGGAAGCAAGCCAAAAGTCCTCCAAAGGCACCCAAGGGGATCTATTTATAATTTTCCAAATCCCCATGGGCCAAAATGCTCGAAATACCCTTACGCCCAATACACCTTGGGCCAATAGGAAACGCCCACACCGGGGGGTAGAGGGGTAAAAACCAGCCCCAGGGGCACAGCGGTAAAAGCACGCCGCCAACACCCCGCCCCAAACACCTGAGGCGGTTCCAGGCCACCGGGCAGGCCGCTTGGGCGAGACCAGGATGCCGGCCGTCTCGCCTGCAAGCAGGCCGCCCTGGCGAGAGCCAGGCCGTGGCCGTCTCGCCCGCGAGCAGGCCGCCTGGGCGAGACCGGCCCCCGGCCGACTCGCCCGCGAGCAGGCCGCCCGGGCGAGAGCCAGGCCGCGCCCGTATCGCCGGCGAGCAGGCCGCCCGGGGGAGACCGACCCCCGGCCATCTCGCCCGCGAGCAGGCCGCCCGGGCGAGACCGGCCCCCGGCCATCTCGCCCGAGAGAAGGCCGCCCGGGCGAGACCGGCCCCCGGCCGTCTCGCCTGCCCCCACCTCGGACTCAACAGGCTGGGGAGGGTGCTAGCCAACTTGCCGCACCCGCCCCCCAACAAAGGAGCCATTGGGGGAGGCCAATTTTTCCTCCCCCTAATAGTATATTTCCAAGCTAGAGCCAAAATTGGCCACCGAGAGTGCAAAATCTCCAAAAAGCTTAAAAACGCGTTTGCCTTGTTTGGGGCCCACTCTTCGCGAATACGGGGTTGTACACAGTCTGAATGTATGACAAAGTTCTGTGATGAATTTGGGGTTCATCAGGAATTCTCTTCACCTAGAACTCCTCAACTAAATGGAGTTGCTGAAAGAAATAATAGGACTCTAATTGAGGCAAGTAGAACACTACTTAGTGACACTACTCTCCCTGAGTACTTCTTGGCAGAGGCAGTAAATACTGCATGTCATATTCTCAATAGAGACTCCATCAATAAGAAACATAAGATGACTCCCTATCAGATTTTGAAAGGCAGAAAACCAAACTTTTCCTACTTTAGAATCTTTGGTAGCAAGTGTTATATTTTAGTTAATGGTAAGCACTACCAAACAAAGTTTGCTGCCAAATCTCTGGAAGGGATATTCGTTGGGTACAATAATAATAGTAGGGCATACAGAATCTATAACTTAACTACCCAAGTTGTCGAGGAATCTGTCTATGTTGTATTTGATGAATCTAAGTTGATTAACAGTGAATTGTCTAGTTCTTTAGTTAGTTCTACAGGTCTAACAGACAGGCTGGACAAGCTGACCATCAATGAAGAGGTACCAGCTAGGCTGAATGAGGAAATAGATGCTTACTATCCAGGGGGAGAACAAGACTCACTGAATGAAGAAGAAAATGAGGAGCATCAGGTTGAAGAAAATGAAGAAGTACATGAGGTTGACAGATTTCCTCCAGCAAGAAGACACTTGAAGGATCATCCTGCACACCAAATTATTGGTGATGCAAGTCAAGGTGTTCTAACAAGAAGCAAGAGTATGAACACAGTCCTATGTTCTAGCTTCTTGTCACAAATAGAACCCAGAAAGTTTGAAGAAGCAATGCTAGACACAAACTAGATTGATGCTATGCAAGAAGAGTTTACTCAATTCAAAAGGTGTAATGTATGGGAACTGGTTCCTAAACTAAAGGATCACAACATCATAGGAACCAAGTGGATCTACAGAAACAAACTTAATGAGAATGACACTATAATCAAGAACAAGGCCAGATTGGTAGCAAAAGGCTACAGGCAAGAGGAAGGGATTGACTTTGATCAAACTTTTGCCCCAGTGGCAAGGTTGGAGGCTATAAGATTGTTCTTGGCCTATGATGGCTATCAAGGGTTTAAGGATACAAAGAAGACAGGAAGAGTATAATAGGAACTTTTCAATTCCTAGGAGAAAGGCTGGTGTCATGGTGCAGCAAGAAGCAAACAAGGGTAGCTATATCAACAGCTAAATCTGAGTATGTAGCTGCAGGTAGTTGCTGTGCACAGTTGTTGTGGATAAAGCACCAACTAGAAGATTATGACATCAAGGTAAGTAGAATTCCACTGTTTTGTGATTCTACCAGTGTTATTTCTATTGCTAAGAATCCTGTTTCATACAGTAGAACCAAGCATATAGAAATTAAGTTTCATTTCATCAGAGAACATGTTGAGAAGGAAGATATTAGTTTAGAGTTTGTGAACACAAATAATCAAATAGCTGATATATTTACAAAACCTCTGGATGAAATTAAATTTAATTATTTTAAAATTGAATTAGGTATGTTGAACCTAGAATAGGTTAGCACAAGCTTCCCTTAGAAGAATATGTAAGTACAAAATTTCTCAGGAAATTTGTCTAAGTTCAAAGTTTGTGTTGACACAAGCACAATTGTGTCGACACACTCAGTATATTGTGTTGTTAAAGAATAAAGATGTGTCGACACAGAAACAATATCTGTGTCGACAGTATAAAAGGTGTCGACACAACCTTGTCGAGACCTTATATCTAGAGCATTTTTCGTGTCGACACACAAAAGTTGGTGTTGACACAACTATGTCAAGACATGACCAGCCCGTGTCGACTCTGACACATGTATGTCGACATCTAGACATGTCAACTAAACCTAAGTTTTGTCAAGACCTAGGTCATTTCTGTTGACACATGTAAAATTTGGTCAACTTTGGCTTGTCTTTTGACCAGCCCTTTATGCTCACACTATAAATAAGTCAAGCAAAAATCTGGTCGACTACGCTTTCAGAAATCTAGGATCTGCACCTTGTGTCGACAAAGACCTTCTCTTCTTTTTTATTCCATCTCTCTCGACAATGGCCCCTCACCACGATGATAAGGTAAGTGAAGGATATGAGCCGGTTCGTGGAGGATTCACGACAGCTTCACAAGAAATCGAGGGTGTCATTACCCTAATTTCTGATAATGGATTAGAATTCTTGGTTTCAGAACCAACAAAAATTTGGAAAAAGGAAGTCATGGAATTCTATTTATCTGCTACTGTGGACCCAGAAGGGAAGAAGATCAAAGCCACAGTTCAGGATTCATGAGTTAGACTAACGCTCAAGACTATCAGGAAATCACTCCAACTTCCCATGATTAAGGATGATGACGAAATTATTCGATCCAGAACTAAAGAAGCACTAAGTTGGTGCGGGCTAAATCCTAATATCAAGTTTGGATCATCTATTTCCCGGAAAGGGATGAATTCCCAAGGAAAGTTTCTGTATGAAGTAGTTGGGAAGGTAATTCTTTGTAAAACTGGTGGACATGACAGAATTTCAGTCCACATGTTTAATTTGATGACAAGGATTATTTTCACCTTAAAAATAGACCGAGCATCAATAGTTTTTGATAAGCTTTAAGAAGGAATAAAGAAACCAAATCTGGGAAGGATTTTGAGTTTATGTCTATCTGCTACAATACCAGATATTTTGAACCAACTTTCAGGAACCAAAATCAACTACATGAGGAGGATGGATGTGAGAATTCTATCTAGATGGGATAGAGTTTTGACAAAGGAAGTATCTACTCCATAGAAAGCTGTTAAGAAAGATAAACAGCAGAAAAAGGTTATTCCACAAGCAGAATCCTCCAGTGATTCTGAAGAAGAAGTGGTGTTCAGTTCAGATGAAGACAGGCCACAAAAAGAAGCACAGGATCAAGTGGAGAGCAGTATGCTTTTAGAGCAACAGGTAGTCTCCACTCCAGGGGGAGAAAATCCTGAACCAGCAGTACAAGACACAGTACTAGTTGAGCTGCCTGCCCAAGGGGGAGGTATTACTGGAGCTGCTCTAGAAAGTGAGCATGCTGCTGATACTATTATGGGAATAGTGTCAGAAATCAACAATGAAAAACTGCTAAATGCTGGGAAAGAAGTACAAGATGAGCAGCTATAAGATATTGCACAAAATATTCAAATAAGTATCTCCTTTATAGAGACTGAACTGGACAAAGATCTGGATGTCCAGGGAGAACCATCTGTTTTCCAAATATATTTTGTTCCTCCTGTTCAACTATAGCAAGAGGTAACTATGGAAGAGCTATTCCCTGAACACCCAACAGCAGGGACTGAGGGGGAGCAGTAAATCATAGAAAAAAAACTTCCAGGTACTGAGGGGGAGATGTCTCAGCATGCCCCAACTGATAAGGAGCTAGTAAATATACAAAGTTCATCAGAATCTTCTGATGATGAAGAAGCCTCAATGGCTAAGAAAAGGAATTTAGCTGCCTTAAGAAAACGGAGCTCAGGCTATAAAAAGGCCTTACAAACAGTCACATCACCACATGCTTAAAGCATGGATATCAGTACACTACTGGTCCAATTGCAAGTGAAATTGGATGAGCAAAGACAGTCTTTGGAAAGGTATGTGGATGATACACATAAATATTTGCAATTGAATCTGGCTCAAGATATCAAATCAATCAGGTTTGAAGTAAATCAAAATAAGAAAGAAAAGACATATTGTTTCCACAAGGGAGAAAATACTGTGGTATACTTGGCAAAGCAATAACGAGAACTCACTACTAAAGTGGAAGACATTGCAGTTAAGCAAGGATATGTTCTTGAGAATCAAATCAGGATGAATGATAATCTCAAAGAGTCACACTTTGCCATTCTTACACATATTGATAATCTAACAACTGCTCTCAAAGCTGAAGTGTCCAAGCAGATCAAAGAAGATCTAGCGGCAGTTCAGGACACATTTACAAAATCTCACAAGAATATTTCTGATTTCTTGCAGAAGTTCAGGAATTATTACAAAGAAGGGACAGATTATCTTGTTAATCAAGTCAGATTTCAAAAGGATGATCTGAGAGATCATATTAAAAGAGAAGTCAGAAAGGGGGAGAGGGTGTTAGCCAAAGCCAGCTCAGATCATGCTAAATGGATATCAAATAGCATCAGAGAAACTCTTCGATTTCCCCCCTTGTGTGATGATGACAATGTTGCTGAGTCTAGAGTGCAACCTGCCTATATTAAGGGAGATCAACCTGAAGTTGCTCAGGTCATTTTCCCTCCAGCTGGTTTTGACATGATTCAGCAAGAAGTTCAGTCAATGTACAACCCTCCACAGGAGGCTAAAAATATTATTATTGAAAAAGTGGAAATGTCAGCGGCTGCCAAGGAAACTCAGAAGGAAGCATAACTGTCCAAGAATAGGTTTAGAAAACAGGCTGAGTTGAAGCCTGATTTTGAGCAATGGAGGCCTACTTCCAGGAATATTATATTGACTGCCTGGAAAGATGTGAAGGACAAGACCCATGAAAGGGGTAAATGGTATACTGAGCAAGAGTGGAACAAGTATCAAGCCAGACAGAAAGCCATTATTCAATACAGAAGGAAAGCAAAAGCTGGGAAGTTACCTGCTAATGCTCTGGAGCCTAGCAAGTACTTCCCAAAGCCTTTTCATTATTTTGAAAGGCAAAGGATAAGGGCTGAAGAATAGAAAAAGAAGAATCTGAAAGGAAAGAAACCTGTTGATGATGCTGAACCTACTGTGCAGGCTCAAATCAAATCAGGAAAAGACATTGTGATTAAGGATCCTAATCAATTATAGGATAGTTAGGCTTATGTATAGAACAATGTAACCTTTTGGCTTTTGTTCTAAAGAAAACTGTGTAAACTTAAAATTTCTCTCTAAGTAAATGAAATCAGTTTCAGTATCCATTTCAGTTATTTACAATATTTATATGTTACCCTGCAGTGAAATGCATATACATCTATTTCTTTTTATGTGTTTTATTATGAGTGATGTATATCTTTGACTAAAGGTTATGACTTCTCCAAATAGGGGGAGATTGTTGGGTACACTGTTTATATGTACCAAATTTGGAGAAGCCTCATCTTAATCAATGATATACATCAATTTGTATTTGATGTATGTTTGAGTTTCATTGTGCAGATTTAAGTATTGGAAGAAATTTTTCTAAGTACAAGTGTCGAAACTTGTGAAGAATTTTGTCGACACCTAAAGAAGAAGTTGAGTCGACATCCAGGCATTGTGTCGACACTAATAGAAGAAGCTGTGTCAACACCTAGACTTGTGTCGACAGTTGTGAATAATTGTGTCGACACCTAAAGAAGGAGCTGAGTCGACACTCAGACTTAATTCAACACCTGAGCAAGGAGTTATGTCGACACTGGAAGCAAAAGCTGTGTTGACACCCAGGAGTTATGCTGACACTGAAAGCAGAAGCTGTGTCGACACCCAGGTGCTATGTCGACAATGGAAGCAGAATTATGTCGACACAGAGGGCTTGTGTCGACACATTTAACAGATGCTGTGTCGAGTACCAGAAGAATGACTATGTCGACACATGGAGTGTTGTGTCAACACGTAGTTCATTTGTGTCGACACATGTGAAACAGTTTGCTGAGTGTTTCATGCTAAGTTGGAAAGTCTTTGAAGAATCAACTGACATAACCAATCGGTCTGACACCTTTGTCAGAACTGTCAGAAGACTGTTACAAACCGGATCAGCCGGTAATCAGGAGGAAACTCTATATAAAGGACTGGTTTGATACAACATGAAAAGTGAGAATATAGCAAGAAAAGAGAACATACAACACTAAGAAGTGAATCCTTCAGAGAGAGTTTTCTACAACAAGAAAAGTGGAAACCCTTATGAAGGCAGATTCAGATCAGTCTGCAAGGAAGATTCAGATCTCATTCTGAATTCAAGGAGGAAGTTATCTGAAGATCAACTTCTTCATAAAGTGAAGATTAACCTTATTTTGTTCTATCAAGAAACTTTGAAACGACTAAGTCAGGTTGGATCTAAAGATCAGTCTATTCAAGAACTGATCAAGAAGCTCACACCAGTGAAGAGATTCATCTGGCGAAATTTCTGTATCTCTTAATCAAACAATTTATGGTAGGATCTGTTGTAAGATCAGAGTTGTAAGCTGTAATTATAAAGGCTGGGGTAGGGCTTTTGCCTGAGTTGTAGGAGTGGGGTTTCACTCTGAGTTGGAAGCCTAGTGACATAGGCTGAGGTAGGGCTAAGGCCTGAGGTAGGGTTCTTTGGGAAGAATCTGAGGTAGGACTTGTATAAGTCTAAGTTATAGGAACCATTATTGGTTCTGAGCTGTAAGTTCTGCGGATCTGATAAGAAAGAAGGAAGTTAGGCCGAATCTAGTACACTGCTAGGTAGGCGAAGGGGGAAAGTGGATGTACCCAGACCTTGGGGAACCACTATAAATCTGGTGTATGTTGTGCTGTGTTCTTTATTCTGTAGGTTACGTTGTTTCTGTGCTGAGTTAAATTTGCTATTTTCCTAAAATTTTGAAGGAAAAATTAGAACCTATTCACCCCCCTCTAGGTGTCTAGAAATCAAGTCTTTCAGATCTTTCCAAGAATGCATGTGATTTCTTTGAGTTTACTCCTTAAAAGTAACCGTCACTTTGTTGGTTTGTGAAACTAAGTATGTGTTAGATTTTGTATCTCATATAAAGTGACGGGCTTGTCTACTGTGTAAGTGTTGATGATTCTTGTGCACATCTATGATGCATTTGGATTCTACTTGTTGTATTTCATTATGTTTGTTGTGCACATTGGTTAAGTGTTAACCATGATTAAAGAGTTAATCAGCCTTTTAAAATATCTTAAGCATTATTAATTATTCGGATGCCTTCCGATGGATTACACTCTTCCTGCCTCGATTGATGAATTATGGGCTTGCCAAAGCAAGGTGCATTAGTCTATCTTGGTGAGGGTGCGAGCGGATAATTATGATATCCCACTATCGACATCGGGTCTTGTTTAACTGGGTGACCTCAAAGGTTGAGTGCCCAGAGGCATGGGGTTGGCATGCACCATATGATGGATGCGAATAAATAGTTAATCACCTGCCATACAAGAATTACATTGTGATGCAATTGGCAAGCGTTGCCTACCTAATTAGCTGTATTGTGAGAGAAAAGCCAAAGCTAACTCATAGTGTTTGTGAAATATGGATCTTGTCCACTAAGAGGGTTACTTGCCAAACTCCTCGAATTGATATCGAGGGTTATCAGTTTGATAAAAATAGTGGGATCTTTTGATTAAAGTCCAAATTGAAAGATAAATTGTATTTTGAAATGTGGTACTAATTTGCTTTGCTTGTATTCTTATAGAATTTCCATGGTAAGTGGTTCACACTCCACCCTGTTCCTCAGAGCGATCCTTGAGAAGGAGAAGCTGAGTGGTACAAATTACTTGGACTAGTACAGAAATCTGAGAATTGTTCTCAGGCAAGAGCGCAAGCTCTATATTTTGGAGGAGGTATCCCCTGATGAGCCTGCCGGGAATGCACCCCGTGCTGATAAAGATGCTTATAAGAAGTATCTTGACGACTCCTTAGACGTCGAATGTCTAATTGTTGGATCCCTAGTGAGATTTGGGCTAGGTTCACTAAGTAGGATCATATGACCCACAATGTATAGCCAGGGTCATAGTTGTGTCCTAGACTTTAGGACAAGTCCTTAGAGTCAACATCACATGGACTAGCTATCAACAAGACTGCTAGAGACTCAAGACTTAGAAGATTTCAAGACTCTGTAAAGTGAGTTCGACGTTCGTCGAACTCAGGTCGATGATTGTCGTGCTCAGTTCGACGATCTCAGAGTTAATTCTCTGAGCTGAGCTCGACGAACTTTATTCTTTGGTCGTCGAATCTTTAGACTACTACAACATTCTATTAAGACTATGTTCTGTAGCCTCAGGTCGATGAACTTAGTTCTCTGCCCGATGAATTCTGGATTATCTACTTCAACAACTTAGAACCAGAAGACTTGTGTCGACACTCAGAGTATATGTCGACACTCAGAGTATATGTCGACACCAACTGAGTCGACACTAGAAGCACTTGTGTCGACACACAGATCATCACTCGACATTTTGGAAAGATTGTGTCGACACACAGAATAACTGTCGATTCCAACTGTGTCGAAACCAGAAGCGAGAATATATCGACTCACAGAAGACTTGTGTCGACACACAGAATATCTGTCGACACCAACATCACTTGTGTCGACACACATGATATCAGTCGACACCACCTGTGTCGACACCAAGAGTAATTGTGTCGACACACAGAATATTTGACAACTCCAGAAACTTAGCTCGACGAAATCAAATCTTAGGTCGACGAATTCTGGAGACTTTAACTTTCATTTCAGATACAACTGTGAATATTTTAAGTCCAGAATATTTGCTGAACTCCAGTCGATGAATACAGTTATCAACTCGACGAATTTTGTCATCAGTTCGACGATTCCAGACTTAGTATTTATTCTTTCTATCCTTAGTCTATGACAATAATTTCTGAATGATTAATGATAAAATATTCTCTGAATATTACCGTTGGACGGTACATTAATCATGGCTTTCATCAGAATTATTGTTTTCCATTTTTCCAAGGGACAGTTGCGGAAAGAAATTAGTACAATTCATTTTCAAGGACCGTCAGCATTGATTGTCGCAGAAGGATTCAAATTTCGAAAGGAAATTCACTCAGGAAATATAAAAAAGAGATTTTTCTCTCTTTCCTGAGAGTAAGATAGTAAGATAGTAAGACAGCAAGCAAGCAAGCAAGTAAGAACAATCAGAGTACCAGAGCAATTGCAGAGACACAACATACACAGACACAGAGATTTTAGTCAGTTTGTCTTTAATAGCTTCTCTGCTCCTTTCAAAAAAGCTCTGATACAAAAAGAAGATCTGCTCTCAGAAGAAGAAGAATAATCATACAAAATCAAGAGTCTTCTTACTTCAACACTCCAGGACTTCCAAGGACAACAACTATAAAATCTGTCAAGAAGATCCTGCAGAAAAAGGCTAAAAGCTTGAAGGCCTATCACCCTGTAGCAAGACTTCCATATTTCTCTGAACCGTTCAATATCTCAGGGGGAGCCATTTGCTACCAACAATAATCCACAAGTCTTCTCTCTGATTGTTGACAGAGAAGACATAATCAACTCTCTCACCCCCACTGTGTAAAGGGTTGTCATCTCCCTTCAAAAGTGATTCCTGGTTACAAGTCACCTGATCAAAAGACTTGGGGATTTGGTTTTTGAGCACCTGATCAAAAGCTCATTGGTGTCAGGCACCTGATCAAAAACCTGAGTGGATTCCTACCAGGGTGGTAGAATAGTGGATGTACCCAGGTTGGGGAACCACTATAAATTTCTTGTGTCGTCTTGTTGCCCTCTTTCTTTTGTTTTCTTACTGTGGCTGTGGTAGTTAGTTTTTGTGCTTTTATATTTTTATTTATTTACTATTGCACTTAGACTAATCTGCATTATCCAGCAGAGAATTTTATAAAACTCTGAATACTCTATTCACCCCCCTCTAGAGTATTCCTGATCTAACTGCTCACTTTCACTCATGTTAGCGATCATGAACTCTGAACTTCAGAAGCAACATGAGAACATGGGTTGCAAGGACATTGATGAACATCTCAAGAAAATGTTTCAAGGGCAAGCTCGCTAAGAGATTTTCGACGTCACCAAGGCGTTGTTCCAGTGTAAGATGGGGCTCAGAACCTAGTAGGGACTCACATACTCAATATGATTGGGTATATCGAGAACCATGAAAGACTAGGTTTCCCTCTGGGCCAAGAGTTGGCTACAGACCTGATCCTACAATCGTTGCCGGATAGTTATGAGCAGTTTGTCTTGAACTATAACGTGAATGAAATAGACAAGACACTACCCGAGATCCTAGGCATGTTGCGAACTGCTGATATTAATATGAAGAAGGCCAAGTCTGCTAGCCCCATATTGATGGTGTAGAAAGGCAAGGGCAAGGCCGAGGGCTTTAAGAAGATGAAGGTGGGACCTAAGTTTGGATTGGAGCCCAATTCTTCTATACTAAAAAAGAAAGGCTCAGGGAAAGAAGGGAAGTGCCACCACTGTGGCAAGGCTTGTCATTGGAGGACGAATTGTCCTTCATACATTGAGGGTCTCCAAAAGATAAGAGGAGGTATTGTAACGCCCCAAATCTCAGTGGTAATTGGGATGAGAAGACTGGGCAACATGTCCTGGGAGGCTGGGACACGTGCGTGTCCCAAAGCCATGTCCTACTCTGTGTGAGGTACACGTCCGGGGACACGGGCATGTCCATGGCTGTGTCCTGCACTCGAGTGTTGGCAGGGCGGTCTCGAGTGAGCTTGACGAAATGCAGTCGATGATCCTTGAGTTGGGTACATGACCTATGACGCGGGCGTGTCCATGGCCATGTCCTGCTATGTGGTCGACGTTCTCTCGAGTGAGCTCGACGAAATGCGTCCGACGATGCTCGATTGGGGCACACGGCCTATGACACGGGCGTGTCAAGGACCGTGTCCTTCTCTATACTTGGGCAGACTGTTGAACACGGGCTGGACACGGGCGTGTCTGAGGCCGTGTCTGACACACAGCCTGTGACACGGGCGTGTCACACAGCCGTGTCCTGGTCTGGTTAAGTCTATTTCTCTGTCGCTTAAGGTATACGACCTATGATAAGGGCGTGTCATAAGCCATGTTCAGCCTAGGAAATTGCTTTTCAGGGCTTTTTGTGGCCGTCCATTCCTTTCAACTAAGATCCAACGGTCCTGAGTTCTCCCTGTGGTTATGAGGCCATGAGTTGAGGATAATTTTCTCATTATCTAAGGCTTTTCTCTCTCTTTGGAAAGAGGTGGAGAGTGGGGAGAGCAAGGGAGGAGGAGGAGGAATCTTGCTGCCGGTGGAGTTTTAGAGCCCCGAATCGTGTGCCGAGTCTAGATTCGTGGAGGCAAGGCCGTTGTGGGGATTTTCATCCGGCTAGTTTTCCATGACTCCAAAGTGATCGTCAAGGGTAATGATCTTTCTTCCTTGGACATGTGAAGTCCTTGATTTGGCATATACATGGGTTTCCCCCACCAAAAGGTGGATTGTTGAGGGATTCCCCTTGGGTTGATTTTGGATATCCCCAAGATGTCTTGCATGTACATCCGAAAACGTGAAGTACGCAATAGGCATACTGTGTGAAGCCCATCTGGACAGGTTGGTCTGCATTGGTGATGTTTTATTTTGCACACCGGAGAAGACTCCGCGTATAAATGAATATGTTTGAGGATTCGGTGGGTTATGCCTGTGAAGGGTAGTAGCAGGAAGTACTGGAGTGAAAGTCCAGAAAAATACCCGCAAAGTGCTTGTGCTTTATGCTTTGAAAGACCATTGTTTCTGGTACTGCGCGGCCGAGCCCCGGGCTGTCGCACCCCGCGCGGCCTGCACGAGCGCGGACGCGCCCTGCGCGGCCGGCCTGCGCACCCGCCATGCACGACGCCAACAGCCCCACTGCCTCCGGCCGCCGCCGCCTCCAACCGTCGCCGTGGCCGCCTCCTACCACCACCACTGTTGGGCACCTCGCCCGGGCTGCCCGAAATGCCAGGGGGGCTCTTCTATCATTTCGCTAAACCTGGTGATCCAGGTGACCAAAATGGAGCGACGCTATTCGCCAGCACAAATTCCGATTCGACGCAATTACCGACGAATGCCTCCAGAAAACTATAAATATGCCTCCAGGTCTTCATTTGAAGGCAATGGCTGCAGGGATTGCTGGATGGTTGATCCAGATAAGGTTAGGGCTATAGATGGAAAGTGAGTTCTGTCACTAACGTCGGGCGGGAGTGAGTGTCGCTGGCAATGACACCTAGCTAACCTGTGATTGTGAAGCCAGTCCTTCGAGGATAGTGTGGCTATTTGTGAGATTTGTGATCTGTTGAAAAGGCTTCGTGCCGAACGGACAAGGGGATGCTGACCCTCGTTAGTCTAGTCATTGAACTAACGATTTGACCAACGGGCAAGGGCTGAACTATATCCGCATTATGGTTGTCCGCCATGAGTGCCTGGGAGCCTGACATTCGGCAGAAATGCATAATGAGAGTCTTAGATCTGCGCGCCATCCGGTAGCAATGCCATGGGGGGCAACGGGCCAAATCCTGGGCCGTTACAATAAAACAAGAGGCTTAGGCCTACGTGCCATCCGGTAGCAATGCCATGGGGGGCTACAGGCCAAATCCCGGGTTGTTATGCTAAGACTAAAGTCTCCGGCTGAAGGTCGTGGAGAGAAATTGTAACACCCCAGTTTTGAGAGAGTGCCGATTTGCGTTTCTGGAAATTTTTGGTTTCTGGCAGGGGGCACATGGCCTGCGACATGGGCATGTCGCAGGGCGTGTCGAGCCCGTGTCGACACTCGACCGGGGTGTCGACACTTTCGCTCGACAGCGTGTCGAAACTAGGGCACACGGCCTGCGACACGGGCGTGTCGCAGGGCGTGTCGAGCCAGTGTCGACACTCGGCCCGGGGTGTCGACACTTTAGCTCGATAGTGTGTCGAGACGAGGCACACGGCCTAGGACACGGGTGTGTCCAAGGCCGTGTGGGTCTGTCGACAATCTTCAGTCGACGATGTTCATTCGACGAGTGTCGAGTGTCGAGTGTCGAGTGTCGAGTGTCGAGTGTCGAGACTGGGGCACACGGCCTATGACACGGGCGTGTCACAGGGCGTGTCCCACTTGGTCGACGATATTCGCTCGATGTTTTTCCGCGGTGTCGACACAAAGGCTGTCGACGAGTGTCGAGACTTGGCACACGGCTTGGGACACGGGCGTGTCCCAGGCCGTGTCACCTCTCGGCATGTTTTCGGGGCCGTGTCAATGAAGGCACACGCCCGGCCACACGGCCGTGTCAGTGGCGACACGGGCGTGTCGGGTCGAACACGGGCGTGTCGGATGCCCGTGTGCTATTCCAGGCGCATCGATTTGAGACGGCGAATGAGGCACACGGCCCTGGACACGGGCGTGTGCCAGGCCGTGTTCGGCCCAGGTCTTTTATTTTTCAGGCGGATTGTGGCCATTCTTTTCCTGATTTTAGGATCTGATGGTTCAGATCATTTCTTTAGGAGTTAAGTCCGAGAATAGGGTTGAAAACCCTCATTCTTCTCCAAGCTTTCTCTTACTAAAGATCTAGAGAGAAGTGAGAACAAGGAAAAAGGAGAAGGAGAGTTTGGGCTGTAGGAGAGGTTTCGGTGCTCCAAATCGCGAGCCGAGTCCAGATCCGTGGAGGTTAGATCGTTGCGAAGGTTTTCATCCGGCTATTTTTACCATGGCAAGGAAGAGGAGTCAGAAGGTAACGACACTTCTCCTCTCGGTCTTAGGATGCATGTCTTAGCATCATTTCTTTTCTAGTTTTGCGCACCAAACACTCAAATGAGAGGGGTTTTGGGTCGCTAAGGTTCAAGAGGAACCTCCGGGTCGATTGAGTCCGTCCCCGGCATGATTTGCATTAGAGATCCGCTCCATTAGTGGATTAGGAATGGTGGGTGAAGCCGTAGTCGCCACCGTTAGTCCGACTCGGTGATGTTGTATACGAACGTTAAGGATTTGTAGAGTTTCCGTTGCGGCAAGACGCCATTTGTGCTGTGGTGATGTTTTCCCCTTTTTCTCGAGTGAGTACGTGTAGTCGGAACCGTACAAGGTTAGCTCCTCGTGGCGGTAGATGTTTTCCTTGATGGACAAGGTTAGCTCCGCATGAGTTGGAGATGGTTTCCTTGGTGCGCAGGAACGCTGCAGTACAAATGAGGGACTAGGGTGGAATTGTCTTGGTTTGTGATGTGCCAAGGTGTGGCTATGTCTCCGTGGTCGGCTGGCTATCCCGTGACGTTCAAGTAATGTGCGGAGAGTGTCCCGACGAGACTAGTCCCCTTCTGTGAGACTGACGAGAATGCCAAGCATGGGGACAAGCCTGGGCAGTGAGGTCATGAGCGGGTGGGGTCCGGCAAGGCTTCTTATAATCGGTCAGTTTATGTTGTTGGAATCCTGACATGAGACGTCAGAGCTTGTAGGCAAGCCCGGGTCTAAGACCTTGAGCGGGTGGGGCCTTTACAAGAGTTCCATGTGGCGGCCTGTGCGCTGTTTTGGGGAAAGGTGTTACCCCCTTTGTTTGCGGCTTTATGCCAATGGGGAATCGATGAGTACCCATATGTTGTGATGATGTACTAGATGCATACGAGATAGGGTGCCTTGGGGTGAATCCCGGGTTGTTGCATACATGATTGCATAAGTAGGCCCTTTTATTATATGCTCAACCAGTAGAGAACATGTATGATGTGTGTGACATTCAAGCTTGTTTTTGTAGTTGCTTTTCTTGCTTATGATTATTGCATACGAAGTACTAACTTGCAGGTTGGAGGGGTACCCCGGGGTCCGTTAGGGGCGGCCGGGAGGAGATGTGTTGTTACACAGTTTGAGGTCAGCCTTTGCTGACCCACATTACTAATAAATTTTACAGGGCAAGGATCGCATGCAGGAGCTAGCTCGCCGGCCAGAAAGGCCTAAGCCTCATGAAGTGCTTTTTTTTGTAGCTCTACTTATATGATGTTGTATGTTTGAGACTCATGTTATCCGGCTTGCATGCCGAGGTAGACTAGGAGTGCTAGGCACATTTATGACTGTTGTATTATTTGATTTTGGACACTTGTTGTAAGGCCATAAGGCCATTTGTTTTACTCTTCTAGTGGTGGATAACTTCTTGTCTTGCTTGTGTTTCCGCTGTGTTGTGCAAAGTGTTTTGAGTGTGGGTAGCTATATAAACTTTTAATACTAAAGCTGTGGCGTCCATATGTTGTGGGGCCCCGGCCGGACCCATATTATATGTTCACAACAGGGGAGGTGTTACAATTTGGTATCAGAGGGAGGTTAGATTCAAGGTCAATGCGTAGAGAAGTTATCCACATAAGAGTAACACGGGACCATGAGTGTCCTTATGTTTAAGTCTTGAGATTTGAGACTGATTCCTTGTTTCTTGTTTCTTGAAGAGTGCAAGCAACGAGGCGGGTACGTCGAGAGCTAGAGAAGGGCTTTCGGCGAGCAGTGCTACTGCTCCAGGTCTTTTGGGCACGGGTGTAAACCCGGCCGACTTCTGCCGCATGCTTGCAGAAGCGATGGTGGCAGCCCAAGCTGCAGCGGTAGCTCAGGTAGCAACCCTGCTACACCGGACACGGCGATGGTCGTGCCAGGTGGAGAGGCCAGGCGAGTGGAGCCTTTGGCGGAAAGGGTAGTTGTCGGACATGGAGACCGACACATGAAGTATTTCTTGAGTTTCCATCCCCCGTCATTCAAGGGAGTTGGTACGTCAACGGATGCGGAGGACTGGTGGGTTCGCATTCAAGAGCTTTTAAGGGCGGCAGAGACGCCAGAGGAAAAGAAAGCTGAGTATGTGGCTTTCATGTTGGAAGGAGATGCCAAGTTATGGTGGGTGAGCCATAGCGGCCGCCAGTTCCCGGGACACACCCCGTTAGTGGAGGAGTTTGGGGATTCGTTTCTAAAGAGGTATATTCCAGTTTCTACACGATTGGCCCTTCAGAGGCAGTTTCTGCATTTAATGCAGCGAGACAAGACAGTGGATGAGTATGTATAGGAGTTCACCCGTTTGGGTCGTTACGCTGGAACGACGATGGAAGAGGATGTAGAAAGGGATAACCTCTTCTACCAGGGGCTGAGGGAGAACCTGAGACAACCCCTCATCTCCATGAAGAGAGCGGGATTCAATGAACTAGTTGAGGCTGTCAGGATTTTGGAAAGTGATTTGGAGCGAACCCAACGCCGTAAGGGTTTTACTCCCAAGTAAGGGGAAGGGAAGCCTTCCCAATCTCATGGGAAGTCTGAAGGGAGTAGGTGGAGGAAGAAGCCTCACACTTCCAGATCCGGTGAGAAGAGTAATTGGACGCCTGGAGATTCTCACTCTAGGGGACCGCCGACGTGTTACAACTGCGGTAAGGTGGGGCACATAGCTCGTGTTTGTCCCCAAGTAGGAGCGGGGCAAGAGGCTAGGCAGGAGCAGACTGTGCACTCCGGCCCCAGTGCTGCAGAGAAAGGGAAGATGGTGGAGTCGAGCGCTTCTCGGTTCCAACCGATGCAACCAAGGGCTTAAAACCTTGGACAGCAAGAAGCGATCCGCCAGACCGATGTGGTGACAGGTATGAAGAAAATTTAAGTTTAAATTTTGTGCTTCATCCTTTTAGACTTTTGTGTGATGTCTATGTTGTAGGCTTCGTGTTAGTTTCCGGATACCCCGCTAGGGTATTGTTTGATACGGGAGCATCGCACTCTTTTCTCGCGGAGAGCTTCATCCGGAGAATAGGAGTTGAGTCTTTCTCAGCGGACGCAGAGTTGAAAGTGCGCATGCCCAATGGGTCATCCATGACCACCGGGGCCAAAGGGCGCATCTGTTGGGAGTTGGGCGGAGTTGACTTCGTTTTGGTAGCAGCAATTTTACCATTGGTTGAGTTCGATGTCATTTTGGGCATGGGCTGGCTTGCAGAGCAGCGCGCCAGTATTGACTGCCTATCTAAGGTTGTGACCCTAAGGAGCAAAGGGCAGACGTAGGTCAAATTTGAGGGCCTTTGTGGAGTGGCCTGTTCCCTGATTTTGGCCTTGCAGTTGATGCGGGCGGTTAACCAGGGTGGTGTCGCGCTTGTAGCATTATTGGAGGTTCGTCTCTCCCAGCTGTCTATTGAGGAAGTGCCCGTAGTGGCAGAGTTCAAGGATGTATTTCCGGATGAACTTCCTGGAGCGCCTCCTCGGAGGGAGATCGATTTCTCGATCGAGTTAGTGCCGGAGGCTAGGCCGGTGTCACGTCCTCCGTTTAGGATGGCACCAAAGGAGTTTGCCGAACTTAAGGTACAGTTACAGGAATTGTTGGAGCAAGGGTATATCAGACCCAGTGCTTCACCGTGGAGTGCGCCGGTGTTGTTTGTTAAAGAAGAAAGACGGTAGCATGCGGCTATGCATAGACTACCGAGAGCTGAATAAATTGACCGTCAAGAATAAGTATTCGATTCCTCGGATAGATGACTTGTTCGACCAATTGGTAGGGTCAGTGGTGTATTCAAAATTGGACTTGAAGTCAGGCTATTATCAGCTGCGAATTCGGGATGAGGACATACCCAAGACTGCCTCTGGTACAAGGTATGGACACTTTGAGTTTACGGTGATGCCGTTCGGGCTGACGAACGCACCATCTGTGTTCATGGATCTTATGAATCGAGTATTTCGGAAATACTTGGATTCTTTTGTGGTTGTTTTCATTGATGACATCTTGGTGTATTCCAAATCAGAAGTGGAGCATGAGACCCACTTGAGTGTGGTTTTGCAAGTGTTGAGGGAGAATCAGTTGTATGCAAAGTTCTCCAAGTGCGAGTTCTGGTTAGAGAAGGTGGCATTTTTGGGCCACGTGATTAGTGGGGATGGGGTGGCAGTGGATCCAACAAAAGTGGAGGCCATCAGAGATTGGCCAGTCTTGAGGACCGTGGCGTAAGTCCGAAGTTTTCTTGGACTAGCCGGGTATTATAGGAGATTCGTGGAGAATTTCTCGGGGATAGCTCTACCCCTCACCTCACTCACTCGTAAAGATCATAAGTTTGTGTGGACTCAAGAGTGCAGCCAAGCATTTGAGGCACTGAAGGAGAGACTGATGATGGCTCCAATCCTAAGTCTACCGCAAGGGACCGAGGGATTTCAGATTTTCAGTGACGCATCGGGATGCGGTTTGGGTTGCATTTTGGTGCAACATGGCAAGGTGATAGCTTTTGGGTCTAGACAACTGAAGTCTCATGAGAGGAATTACCCCATCCATGACTTGGAGTTGGCGGCGGTAATTTTTGCGTTGAAAATATGGCGGCATTATGTATATGGTGCAAAGGTGGAGATCTTCACGGATCACAAAAGCCTGAAGTATCTCTTGTGAAAGATATGGTACCTAAACACCTAGAGGGGGGGGGGGGTGAATAGGTGAACTAAACCTTTTTAAAACTTTGTTGGCAGCACAACAGTTATTTCACAGATTACTACAGCTAACAGCAATTACAGAAATCAAACAGTCAATCCACAGCACAGCACAGCAGACACACTAATTTATAGTGGTTCCCCAATCTTTGGGTACATCCACTTTCCCCCTTCGCATATCTAGCAGTGTACTAGATTCAGCCAAACTTCTCCACTATCTCAGAACCTAACAAGGTTCCTACCTCAGGCCCAAAGCCTTATACTCAGCCAAAAGTCCTACACTCAGCCACCCAGGCCTACACTCAGCCAATTAAGGCCTACACTCAGAGTTCTTCAACTCCTACACTCAGGCAATCAAGCCCTACCCTCAGCCTTTATAATATAGGCTTACAATTCTCTCAGATCCAATGGATCCTACAAGTTAAAATAGAAATACAATTGCTAACTCTACAACTCAGAACATAAGAGAGGAGTTGAGAGTTTCTTGAAGAGTTCTTGGAAGAACTCAGTTAGATCCAAACTGACTTAGCTTCCTTCAAAGCTTCTTGAGTTAGAACTGAATTAGTCTGAATCTTCTGCAGTTGTTCCTTGACCTCTGCTTCTTGAGATCCAGATGGTTCTGAATCCTTCTTCTCAGCCTTAGTTCCAAAGACTGAATTCTTGATTGGAGCTCTCTCTCTCTAACTTCTTAGATCTGCAGTTGGACTGACAGATCTTCTTGTGTTGATCCTCTGTGTATTACTTCTTGATTTAATCTGATCAACCACTTTGAATATTCTCACAAGTTGTAACAACAACAATCCTTCACACACTGTTTCTGTAAACAATGGGTGCCTATTTATAGGCTTCCTTTATGGTAACCGGCTGATCCGGTTCATAACAGACTTCTGATTTCTCTGACAGTTGCTGTAGACTGGCTGGATCGGCAGCTGTCATGTCAACCAGTCACTTCTTGAAATTTCCTAACTGTCAGATAGTGTCGAGACTTTCTGTTCTTAAGTGTCGACACTTATAGGCCAAGTGTCGACACATGTTGTGTAAGTGTCGACACAAGTCTACAAGGTGTCGACACAATTCCTTGTATGTCTCGACACAGATTCTTCTGCATGTGTCGACACTGAAATTGAGTGTCGACACAAGTCTTGTTCTTCATTCTTTAACTGTATTCTTCTAAGTGTCGACACATGTTATTTGTGTCGACACATCTTCATGTGTTGAAACTGTCAAGTGTCGACACTGCTTCTTGGTGTCGACACAAGTCTTCACTTTTGTTTCTTCAGCTGAGTGTCGACACATTCTTTTAGTGTCGACACTTGTACTTAGAATATTTTGTAACTTTTCTGTTCTTTGCTAAGTGTCGACACAGCTCCTTGTGTCGACACTTTCTTCAAGTGTAGAGTCTTCAATTAAGTGTCGACACATTGTGCTGGGTGTCGACACTTTCTTCAAGTGTTGACTCTTCTGGTTGTGTGTCGACACATTGTGCTGAGTGTCGACACTTTCTTCAAATACTGACTCTTCAGCATAGTGTCGACACATTGTGTTGAGTGTCGACACTTACTTCAAATACTGACTCTTCAGCATAGTGTCGACACATTGTGTTGAGTGTCGACACTTTTACTTAGACTCTGCAGACTTTTGCTGAGTGTCGACACAGCTCCAAGTGTCGACACTTTCTGATGTAGACACAGCTCCAAGTGTCGACACTTTCTGATGTAGACACAGCTCTTCTAGGTGTCGACACTTCTGCTAAGTGTCGACACAGCTTTTCTGCATACTTCTTCACTGAGTGTCGACACAGCTCCAAGTGTCGACACTTTCTGTCTGGTGTCGACTCTTCATCCCAGGTGTCGACACAATGACTCCAAGTGTCGACACTGCTTGTCTGGGTGTCGACACAAGCTTTCTCAAGTGTCGACACTTTCCATCTGGGTGTCGACACATGAACTTAGAAATTTTTAGCTTCAGTCCAGTGTATTCCTAACCTGCACAAGTAACTCAAACAAACATCAAATACACTATGATGTATATCATTGAGTTAGGTGAGGCTTCTTCAAATCAGGTACATTTGACCAATGTACCCAACAATCTCCCCCTATTTGGAGAAGTCATAACCCTTAGTCAATGATATACACCACTCATAATTAAAAATTATAAAATGATGTAAAACAGGTATATGTCAACAGAGTTAAACTTAAACATGTAATAAAGCACACATGTATACTCATACAGCATTACAGAACAAACAAGAATTAGACACATTCTACTAAACAATCATGAAATATATATTTATCAAAAATTGTTCATACATTGTTTGCAATATATTTTCAAAGATTTACAATAATGTTTAGATGTAACAGAGTTACAACATTCTTCAGTCTAAGCTTAGTCTAATTCTGCTCTGGTTCTTTTATGACTATGCCTTTTCCAGCTTGCACTTTGGCTTTTACAGCAGCAGCAGCAGCAGGCTCAGCATCAGCAGGCTTCTTGCCTTTGGAGTCCTTCTTCTTTAGTTCTTCAGCCTTGATTTTTTGTCTCTCAAAATAATGATAGGGCTTAGGAAAGTACTTGCTAGGCTCCACAGCTGTAGGAGGTAGCTTTCCTAACTTAGCCTTCCTTCTATACTGGACAATGGCTTCCTGCCTACTCTCATGCTTCCTCCATTCTGCCTATGAGAACCACTTATTCCTCTCATGTGCATTGTCCTTGGATGCTTTCCAGGCTATGAGAATGATGTTCCTAGAAGTAGGGCTCCATTGTTCAAAATCTGGTTTTTGCTCAGCCAGTTCCCTGAACTTCTTCTTTGATAGCCTAGTCTCTTCTTCTTTGTCCATAGCCTCTTGCATGGCTGCTGTAATAGGTTGAACAACCTTTTCCAGAACAATATTAGGCTTACCAGCAGTTGGACTATACATTGTGCTTACATCAGCATGAACCATGTCAAAATCTGGAGGTGGATAGATCACCTGAGCTACTTCCTGTTGCTCACCTCCAAGATATGCACTTTGAATACCAGATTCAGCTACATTGTCATCATCACACAGGGGAGGATAGCCCAGTGTAGCTCTGATGGAATTAGAAATCCATTTGGCATGGTCAGAGCTAGCTTTGACTAACACCCTCTCCCCCTTTATGACTTCTTGTGCTACATGATCTCTCACATCATCTTTTTGAAACCTGATTTGGCTGTCCAAATACCTTATGCCATCCTTAAAGAAAGGTCTAAGCTTGGTAAGCTGTTCAGAAATGACCTTCTGTGAATCTTTAATGGCAGTCTTTACAGCAGCAATTTCTTCCTGAAATACTTTATCAAATTCAGCCTTGGCAGCAGCAGAGGATGTTGATGGTTCAGCAGACTTATTCTTTAATTCAGTCACTATAGCATTGTGGGAGACAGTTAAATTGTCATTCATTCTTAGTTGATTCTCCAGCACATAGCCTTGCTTCAGTGCTATATCATCTACTTGAGACTTGATTTTCTCCTGGTGAGTTGCCAAATAGACCACTGCATTACCACCCTTGTGGAAGCAGTCATTCATTTCCTTCTTATTCAGGTTCATCTCAAACCTGATTGACTTGATATCTTGAGCTAAATCAAACTGTAAAGACTTGTGGCCTTCATCAATATATGTCTCTATAGCCCTCCTTTGCTCATCCAACTTAACTTGCATTGCTACCATTAGGCTACTGTAATCTGTTGATGGAGCTTGTTGGACTAGTGAGTGTTGAGCAACAGTTTGTAGAGCTTTCTTATAGCTCTGACTCCTTCTTTTGAAGACAAAGAACTTCTTCTTCTTATCTTGCTCAGCTTCATCATCCTCAGACTCTGAAGTACTTGCTATATTTACCCTATCCTTAGGGCTTGAGGGTCTGTCAGCTTGCACATCTAGTGCCTTCTCAGTATCTAGCCTTATAGGCTCTTCCTGAACTTCAAGATTCTCCCCCTCAACAGCAGCATCCTTCTCTTCAGTAGCAGTCTTGTCCATGTCAAAGTCCTCTTGATCTAAATTCAGAAATAGATCTTCCATTGTATATTCTGGGGGTGACTGAGCAGGAGATGTACTGGGTACATTAACTACAGCAGATGTGTCTTGAAGAACAACATCTGGTGCTTGGTTTGCTTGCTGAGTTTGCTGATAAATATCAGACAAATCAGAATCTATTATAGAAAAATCTAAAGTATTGAGGTCAGAAAGTACCTCTTGGATAATGAGAGTAGCTTGCTCACTCTCCAGTGTAGAGGGATGTTCTACAGCTGGTGGCTTCCCCTGGCTTGGATCCTTGGGGCTAGCTGGAGGCAACTCCCCCTGGATCTCAGCTGGCTCTTGTGGAGCAGGTGACTTCTCTGCAGCCACATCTATTGGACTATCAGGAGTGAAAACAATGTGTTCTTCACTGCCTGAGCTGCTGGAGGACTCCTGAGTCACAGCAGCAGTCTTCCTCTTCTTCCTGGGAGGAGAGTCTTTCTTTGAAACTTGCTTTTCTGGGGTTGGAACTTCTTTGGACAGCACTCTTTCCCATCTAGAGAATATCCTTGAATCCATTCTCCTCATGTGATTGATTTTAGTTCCAGCAGCAGTGCTCATTACCTATGGAATTGATCCAGCCAGGTAGAGACTTAGTATCCTGCCCAGATTGGGCTTCTTCAGACTTTCCTTCACTTTCTCAAATACAATCATAGACCAGTCTGTTTTGAGGTTGAAGATGATTCTGGTCATAATACTGAACATAGAGGCTGACACCCTGTCATGTCCTCCTGGTTTGCTTAGTATAACTTTGCCTACAACTTCAGACAGGAATTTGCCTTGATTATTCATTCCCTTCCTGTTGAAAACTGATCCTATTTTCATCTTAGGATCAAGACCACACCAGGTAAGTGCTTCTCTGGTCTTAGATGTGGTCATCTCCTCTTCTTCTTGAACTTTAGGTAGCTGAAGTACCTGTCTCAAGGACTTGGGTGAAATCTTGACCTTGGTGCCATGCACCCTTGACTTAATTCTGTAGCCTGAGTCATCTACAGACGCTCCAGTAAGGAATTCAATAACTTCCTTCTTCCAAATTTTGGTTGGTTCTGAAACCAAGAACTCCAATCCTGAATCGGTGACTAGGGTTATCACCGATTTGATTTCTTGTTCGCCGTCGTCGAATGCGCCACGCACCAGTTCATAGCCTTCGTTAACGTTTTCTTCCAGCTTGGGAGCCATTAGGGTTTTGAAAATTAGTCTTTAGAGAAGAGAAATGTCGACACAGTAGTTTGGTCTCGAAACTCTGAAAGCGTGTCGACAAACACAAACAGAACCCTATTTATACCTTTCTTGTTTGAAGACGAACAGGCGGGATGAATTTCTAAAGATGTGTCGACACTGTCAATAAGTGTCGACACTGACTTATAATGTCTCGACACACATGTGTCGACACAAGTTTAGTCAACAGATTTTATGTGTCGACACTTGGCTAAGTGTCGACACCACTATACTCGACATGTAGTCGAGACTTTACTTAGAAAATTCTGAGTAAAACTTAAGTGTCGACACTACATTGGATGTGTCGACACCTACTCGACATGTGTCGACACTAGCATTCTGAAGTGTCGACACCAACTTCCTAGATGTGTCGACACCATTTTCCTGAAGTGTCGACACTTACTATTCTGTGTCGACATAGACTTGTCTATGTGTCGACACCTTTTTACTTAGCCAATTTTTAGTTCTGTAAACTTAGTCTAAGTTTATCATACCTAGTTCAATTTTGAACCTATTGAACTTAGCTTCTTCTAAGGGCTTAGTAAACATATCTGCTATCTGATTATCAGTTTTAACATATTCAAGTGCAATATCATTTCTTTCTACATGCTCTCTAAGAAAGTGATATTTAATCTCAATATGTTTAGTTCTACTATGTGATACAGGGTTATTAGCTATGGAAATAGCACTTGTAGAATCACAATAAAGTGGAGTTCTACTTACCTGACATCCATAGTCTTCTAGCTGATGTTGAATCCACAGAAGTTGAGCACAGCAACTTCCTGCAGCTACATATTCTGACTCAGCTGTGGAGATGGCCACACTGGTTTGCTTCTTACTACTCCATGAAATGAGTCTCCCACCTAGGAATTGACAGGATCCAGTAGTGCTCTTTCTATCTTCTTTGCATACTGCAAAGTCTGCATCTGAATAGCCTGTTAGATCAAAATCTCCATTCCTAGGGTACCAGAGGCCTAGATAGGGTGTGCCCTTTAGATATCTCAAAATTCTTTTGACTGCAGTCATATGAGACTCTTTAGGGCAGGCTTGATACCTGGCACAAACACATGTAGCATACATAATGTCAGGCCTACTTGCAGTCAAGTATAGTAGGGAGCCAACTATCCCTCTATACAAGGTTTCATCTACAGGTTTCCCTGCATCATCCTTGCTTAGAGACATACTTGACCCCATAGGAGTCTTCATGGTACTGGAGGAATCCATACCATATTTCCTTATGAGTTCTAGGGTGAACTTGGACTGACATATGGATAAACCATTTTCAGTCTGTTTAACTTGGAGACCCAAGAAAAACTTCAGTTCTCCCATACTACTCATCTCAAATTGACTTTGCATAAGCTTTGCAAACTTTTTGCAAAGGCTACTTTCAGTAGACCCAAATATAATGTCATCTACATATATTTGGACAAGTATTACTTTGCCTCTAGATTCCCTAAGGAATAGAGTCTTATCTATTTTCCCCCTTGTGAACTTGTTCTCAATGAGGAAACTAGATAGGGTTTCATACCAAGCTCTAGGAGCTTGCTTTAACCCATACAATGCTTTCCTAAGTCTATAGACATGATGTGGAAGAGTAGGATCAACAAAACCTGAAGGCTGCTCCACATATACTTCTTCTTTTAAATTACCATTAAGGAATGCTGACTTCACATCCATTTGGTATACTTTGAATCCTTGGTAGGTTGCATAGGCCAAGAACATCCTTATGGCTTCCAGTCTGGCTACTGGAGCAAAGGTTTGATCAAAATCAATACCTTCTTCTTGCCTATATCCTTTTGCAACCAGTCTTGCCTTATTCTTAATGATGACACCTTGTTCATCTAACTTGTTCCTGTAGATCCACTTTGTTCTTATCACATTGTGATCTTTAGGCTTAGGAACCAGATCCCAAACCTTGCACCTTTTGAACTGATTAAGCTCCTCCTGCATTGCTTCAGTCCACTGTGGATCTTGTATAGCTTCTTCAAATTTCTTTGGTTCTATTTGAGACAGAAAACTTGAATATACTACAGCATTCTGATTTCTGCTCCTAGTCTGAACACCTTGTCTTGGATCTCCAATGATCAGCTCTACTGGATGATCTCTTAGATGCCTGTTGGCTGGAGGCATCCTTACTTCTGGTTGAACTTCTTCAGCATCTTCATCAAGCTGAGTTTCTTGTACTTCTTCAGCTCCTGGTACATGTAGTTCTCCCCCTGGACATAAGCCATCATTTTCTACTTGCTGTCTTGCAGCTGGTACATCTTCTATGGTAAGCTTGTCCATCTTCTTAGTAAGACCTGTGGGGCTGCACACACTACTAGACAACTCATTGTTAATTAGTTGTGACTCATCAAAAACTACATGCACAGATTCCTCTACAACTTGTGTAGTCAAGTTGTAGACTCTATAAGCCTTACTATTATTGCTGTACCCAACAAACACTCCCTCTTGGGACTTGGCAGCAAACTTAGTTAGGTAAGACTTTCCATTGTTAAGTATGAAGCATTTGCAACCAAAAATCCTGAAATAGGATAGATTTGGTTTCCTGCCTTTCACAACTTCATAGGGGGTCTTGTTTAACCTTTTAGTGATGGTAGCCCTATTTATCACATGGCATGCAGTGTTAACTGCTTCAGCCCAGAAATATTCTGGCAGTGATGAATCACTTAATAGGGTTCTACCAGCCTCTATCAAGGTCCTATTTTTCCTTTCAGCAATGCCATTTTGCTGAGGTGTTCTAGGTGAAGAGAATTCTTGAAATATCCCATAGTCTTCACACAGCTTTGTCATGCTTTCAGACTGAAACTCAGTACCATGGTCACTTCTAATTTTGACCACTGTACAGTTCAATTCATTCTGAATTTGCTTAACAAAACTATAGAAGACACTAGGTGTTTCAGATTTCTGCTTTAAGAAGAACACCCAGGAAAACCTTGAGTAGTCATCAACAACTACAAAGGTATAGACCTTCCTACCTAAGCTGTGAACTGGCATTGGACCAAATAGATCCATATGCAAAAGGTATAAACACCTCACAGCATCTTTGTTGTCTAAGCTTCTAAAGGTGGATTTAGTCTGCTTGCCCTTTTGACAAGCTGAGCAAATGCCATCTTTGACACACTTAACTTGAGGACCATTCCTCACTAACTCTTTGCTAAAGAGTTTGCTAATAGTCTTGTAGTTAAGATGAGCTAGCCTCTTGTGCCACTTGACACAATGAGAGATTGTCTCATCAGCTACAAGACAGACAGGAGAACCATTGTTCTCAATCATAATGTCTAAACAATAGACATTTCTCTTCCTATATCCTGTCAAAATGATCTCTTGATCACTTGACCTCTTGATATGACAACCATTTTTAACAAATGAGATGTCATACCCTACATCACTTAACTGACTTATACTAATGAGGTTGTGTTTCAACCCTTTAACATAAGCCACTTGAGTAATGGTAACAAGGTTTGAAGAAATGTTACCAAACCCTTTGATGATTCCTTTTTCAGAACCACCAAAGGTCACTTTAGGACCATTTTTGATTGGAATGTAATCCTTCAGTAGTCCCCTAGTTCCAGTCATGTGTCTGGAACATCCACTATCCAAGTACCATGTAGGGGTATGGCCACTTGGACTCACCTGCAAAACAAATTAATGAACCTTAGAACCCAAAGTAAACTTGGGTCCTTGGTGATTGTTAGTTTGCAACTTGACAAAGCCACCTGCTGGCTTTCCAGCAGGTAACTTGCTACTCCCAATGGCACTTGCATTGTGCCAACAGTCCAAGGCAAAGTGGCCAACTTTGCCACAGCACCAACATTCAAACTTGTTGTACCTTTGCTTAGGTACAAGTTTGGCTGTCTTGACTACAGCAGGCTTATTGAATGTTGGGGCTTTGCCCTTGGACTTGAACTTAGACTGCACAGTCCCTGCTGGTCTAACAAAACCTAGTCCAGCTTTGCCTTTTTGATGAACAAACTCATCAATTATTGGTAGTACTGATTTAGGTTTTGAAAACCTGGCAGCAAGTTCTTTTTCTTTCTGAAGATTTGTCTCCAGTCTCTTAATTTGATCATTCTTAAATGTAATAGTACCCATCTGAATCACAGTAATGTGTTTCAGCCTGGCTACTTCATTCAGTTTTTGATCATACTGCTTTTCAAAATCTGTTGCAGCTGCCTTGAGATCAGCAATCTCCTTAGCCTGACTTTTGGCTAGAATCTTGCTTTTCTTATAGGCTTGCAACAGTACTTTATATTCATCTAAGAGCTGATGAATATCTCCCTCAGATTCAGAAACACTTCCATTACTTGATGAAGATGAATCTGACTCAGAACTAGAACTGGAATCAGAACTTTGAGTTGGACTTTGTACCTGACTAGGTCCTGGCTGCTCCAGGATTTTGGTACTTTCAGTCAATGCCATCAGTCCTTGGCACTGACACTCTTCTTGTTCATATATTGATTCCATGATCTGCATAAACTCCTCTTCTTCTTCAGCAAATAGCCCTATGTAGGCTTCAGCATCTGTCTCAGTGTCTGAAGAAGAAATGTCTGAAAGAGTCTTCTCATTCTTTGCAACAAAGGACTTCTCCTTCTTTCCTTTGAAGTGAGTCTTCTTTTTGTCACTGGATTCTTTCCTTCTTTCAGGACAATCTGCAATAACATGACCATGTCTATTGCAGCAGTAACACACAATCTTAGACCCAATTGCCTTACTATTCTTTGTCCTTTTCTTATCCTTCTTTGAAGGCTTCTTCTCCTGATACTGGACTTCTTTCCCTTTGGAATATGAAGGTCTGGACCTCCACTGTTTCTTCTTAAGGAATTTCTGAAAATGTCTGGTAAATGCAGCAAAATCTTCATCACTTTCACTGCTTGTAGATTTAGTGCTAACAGACTCATCAGATTCTGATTCAACTACCTCTGGAGGAGGAGTTGATGACTTAGTCCTGTTCTTTCTAGGTACTTCTGACTTAAAGGCAACAGTCCTTTCCCTGTGTTCATTCCTTGTTGACTTTTCCTCCTCTTTTCTTACTGACAATTGCATCTCATAAGATAACAACTTGCCAAACAGTGTGGGAGGAGGAATTTCTCCCAACTTTGCCATTTCTCTGATGGCACAGATCTTGGTGTCCCAGTCTTTGGTTAGGGACCTTAAGAATTTATCATTCAATTCATAGTTAGAGAACTCTCTTCCATAGGACATGAGTTCATTAACAATTCTATAAAACTTCTTGTAGCATTCAGTGATGTTATCTCCTCTTCCTTGCCTAAAGCTCTCATATTCTTGATTAAGCAAGGACTTCCTATCTTGTCTTACTTCTTCAGAACCTTCCATGTAGACAATGAGGGTATCCCACATTTCTTTTGCTGTTTTACAGTGAATAAGGTTCTGGAAGGTGACATCATCAATTGCACTAACTATGATGTTCTGTGCCCTTTTGTCCATTGTAGCTAGGACAATTTCATCCTTGGTCATCTCAGAGAAATCCTTAGGAGTCCTCTGATTTGCATCCAATACTGAGATCTTCATGGGCACATAGGGCCCCTCTTTGACTGTGATGTAGATCCTAGGGTCAGAGGCTTCCATGAACAGCCTTACCCTTTCTTTCCAGATTCCAAAAATCTCTTTTCTGCATATGGGCAGTTTCATTGAACCCAATTCCTTGTGATTCTCTGAAGAACCCATGTTTCTTGATTTTCTTGAAACTGTGTTCTGACTTATCCTAAATCTGCCAACCTGGATCTCCTCAGACAGTTAGTCCTTTTTGAGGAACCTCGCTTTGATACCACTTGAAAGATATGGTACCTAAACACCTAGAGGGGGGGGGGGTGAATAGGTGACCTAAACCTTTTTAAAACTTTGTTGGCAGCACAACAGTTATTTCACAGATTACTACAGCTAACAGCAATTACAGAAATCAAACAGTCAATCCACAGCACAGCACAGCAGACACACTAATTTATAGTGGTTCCCCAATCTTTGGGTACATCCACTTTCCCCCTTCGCCTATCTAGCTGTGTACTAGATTCAGCCAAACTTCTCCACTATTTCAGAACCTAACAAGGTTCCTACCTCAGGCCCAAAGCCTTACACTCAGCCAAAAGTCCTACACTCAGCCACCTAGGCCTACACTCAGCCAATTAAGGCCTACACTCAGAGTTCTTCAACTCCTACACTCAGGCAATCAAGCCCTACCCTCAGCCTTTATAATATAGGCTTACAATTCTCTCAGATCCAATGGATCCTACAAGTTAAAATAGAAATACAATTGCTAACTCTACAACTCAGAACATAAGAGAGGAGTTGAGAGTTTCTTGAAGAGTTCTTGGAAGAACTCAGTTAGATCCAAACTGACTTAGCTTCCTTCAAAGCTTCTTGAGTTAGAACTGAATTAGTCTGAATCTTCTGCAGTTGTTCCTTGACCTCTGCTTCTTGAGATCCAGATGGTTCTGAATCCTTCTTCTCAGCCTTAGTTCCAAAGACTGAATTCTTGATTGGAGCTCTCTCTCTCCAACTTCTTAGATCTGCAGTTGGACTGACAGATCTTCTTGTGTTGATCCTCTGTGTATTACTTCTTGATTTAATCTGATCAACCACTTTGAATATTCTCACAAGTTGTAACAATAACAATCCTTCACACACTGTTTCTGTAAACAATGGGTGCCTATTTATAGGCTTCCTTCATGGTAACCGGCTGATCCGGTTCATAACAGACTTCTGATTTCTCTGACAGTTGCTGTAGACCGGCTGGATCGGCAGCTGTCATGTCAACCAGTCACTTCTTGAAATTTCCTAACTGTCAGATAGTGTCGAGACTTTCTGTTCTTAAGTGTCGACACTTATAGGCCAAGTGTCGACACATGTTGTGTAAGTGTCGACACAAGTCTACAAGGTGTCGACACAATTCCTTGTATGTCTCGACACAGATTCTTTTGCATGTGTCGACACTGAAATTGAGTGTCGACACAAGTCTTGTTCTTCATTCTTTAACTGTATTCTTCTAAGTGTCGACACATGTTATTTGTGTCGACACATCTTCATGTGTTGAAACTGTCAAGTGTCGACACTGCTTCTTGGTGTCGACACAAGTCTTCACTTTTGTTTCTTCAGCTGAGTGTCGACACATTCTTTTAGTGTCGACACTTGTACTTAGAATATTTTGTAACTTTTCTGTTCTTTGCTAAGTGTCGACACAGCTCCTTGTGTCGACACTTTCTTCAAGTGTAGAGTCTTCAATTAAGTGTCGACACATTGTGCTGGGTGTCGACACTTTCTTCAAGTGTTGACTCTTCTGGTTGTGTGTCGACACATTGTGCTGAGTGTCGACACTTTCTTCAAATACTGACTCTTCAGCATAGTGTCGACACATTGTGTTGAGTGTCGACACTTACTTCAAATACTGACTCTTCAGCATAGTGTCGACACATTGTGTTGAGTGTCGACACTTTTACTTAGACTCTGCAGACTTTTGCTGAGTGTCGACACAGCTCCAAGTGTCGACACTTTCTGATGTAGACACAGCTCTTCTAGGTGTCGACACTTCTGCTAAGTGTCGACACAGCTTTTCTGCATACTTCTTCACTGAGTGTCGACACAGCTCCAAGTGTCGACACTTTCTGTCTGGTGTCGACTCTTCATCCCAGGTGTCGACACAATGACTCCAAGTGTCGACACTGCTTGTCTGGGTGTCGACACAAGCTTTCTCAAGTGTCGACACTTTCCCTCTGGGTGTCGACACATGGACTTAGAAATTTTTAGCTTCAGTCCAGTGTATTCCTAACCTGCACAAGTAACTCAAACAAACATCAAATACACTATGATGTATATCATTGAGTTAGGTGAGGCTTCTTCAAATCAGGTACATTTGACCAATGTACCCAACATCTTGGATCAAAAGGACTTAAACATGCGGCAATGCAGGTGGGTTGAGTTCCTTGGAGACTATGAGGTGGCGATTCAGTATACGCCAGGTAAAGCCAATGTGGTGGCGGATGCCTTGAGTAGGAAGTACTCGGGGCAAGGGAATTGGATCGAAGCTCATGATGAGCGGTTGGTACGGTAATGGGAGTCCCTTGGATTAGAATGTGTTGCGAGAGGCGAGTCCAGCGTGGCTCGGTTGAACTGGATTGAAGTGTAGAACGACTTAACCGATCGCATTCGGGAAATGACTCGGTTGGATGTGGAGTTTCAACCATATGTGATGGAGGCTCAAACGGGCGAGAGCAGCACCTGGGAGATGATTGATGGGATTCTGAGGAAGAACGGAAGGGTTTGTATACCGCAGTTCGGCAAACTCCCTGAGGAGTTGATGTTTGAGGCTCACTTCACAAAGTACTCCATTCACCCGGGCAGTACAAAGATGTACTTGGATATGAAGAAATCCTTTTGGTGGCCGGGGCTGAAGCGGGACGTAGCTTTGTACGTGAATCGTTGCCAAACTTGTGCCTTGGTGAAGGCCGAATGTCAGAAGCCGGGCGGGTTCCTGAAGCCCCTTCCAATCCCTGAATGGAAATTTGATGACATCTCCATGGACTTTGTACATGATTTGCCTAGATCACAGCAGGGTAATGATGCTATTTGGGTGATTGTGGACTGCTTAACCAAGGTGGCCCACTTCATCCCAAATCGGAAAGAGGACAGCATGGAGAAGCTGGTGGTGTTGTATGTTCGCAACATTGTGCGACTGCATGGGATTCCAAAGAGTATAGTCAGCGATCGAGATGGACGGTTTACGTCCAAGGACTGGAGACTAGTTCAAAAGAGTTTGGGCGCGAAGCTAAAGTTCAGTACGGCGTTTCATCCTCAAACTGATGGGCAAACTGAAAGAACAAACCGTACTATGGAGGATATGCTGAGAATGTGCGTTCTTGACTTCGGCAAGAAGTGGGAGGATCACCTTTTCATGGTGGAATTTGCATACAACAACAGTTTTCAAGCGAGTATAAAAATAGCGCCATACAAAGATTTGTATGGGAGGCGGTGTCGAACACCAATGTCTTGGGAAGAGGCGGGAGACACCAAAATTTTGGGAAAGGAGGTGGTAGTTGACGCTTGTGAGATGGTACAGACCATACAAGAGCGTATGAAGGTGGCGCAAGACCGTCAAGCAAAATACTTTAATGCTCGTCACCGAAAGTTGGAGTTTGCGGTAGGTGATTGGGTCTATTTGAAGATCAAACCGTTCAAAGGCGTCTCACGGATTCGCCGACTCAAGAAGTTGAGTCCAAGGTTTTTGGGCCCTTTTGAAGTTATTGAACGAGTGGGAGAAGCAGCCTATCAGTTGGCGTTGTCCGCGGAGCTGAGTGGATTGCATGACGTCTTCCACGTCTCCGTTTTGAGGAAAGCCTTGGTGGAGGCTAGTGTGGTGATTGAGCCGGCATCGGTGCCGATTGAGGAAGACTTGATGACGCGAGTCCTTCTAATTGCTATAGAGGATTCGGAGACTCGGCAGTTGCGGAATAAAGAGGTTAAACTCGTGAAAGTCCGATGGGACAACTGCAGTCGAGAGGAGTTCTCTTGGGAGCGAGAACAGGCCATGCTAGAAGAGTATCCAGAACTCTTCATTTCAGTTACAAGTTAAGTTTTGTTCCCTTTTGTTTTGTAATTTCGGGACGAAATTCTGTTAAGGGGGGAGAGTTGTAACACCCCAGTTTTGAGAGAGTGCCGATTTGCGTTTCTGGAAATTTTAGGTTTCTGGCAGGGGGCACACGGCCTGCGACACGGGCGTGTCGCAGGGCGTGTCGAGCCCGTGTCGACACTCGGCCGGGGTGTCGACACTTTCGCTCGACAGCGTGACGAGACTAGGGCACACGGCCTACGACACGGGCGGGTCGCAGGGCTTGTCGAGCCCGTGTCGACACTCGGCCAGGGGTGTCGACACTTTCGCTCGACAGTGTGTCGAGATGAGGCACACGTCCTAGGACACGGGCGTGTCCAAGACCGTGTGGGTCTGTCGACGATCTTCAGTCGACGATGTTCATTCGACGAGTGTGGAGTGTCGAGTGTCGAGACTGGGGCACACGGCCTGTGACACGGGCGTGTCACAGGGCGTGTCCCACTTGGTCGACAATCTTCGCTCGACGTTTTTCCGCGGTGTCGACAGAAAGGATGTCGACGAGTGTCGAGACTTGGCACACGGCTTGGGACACGGGCGTGTCCCAGGCCGTGTTACCTCTCGGGATGTTTTCAGGGCCGTGTCAATGGAGGCACATACCCGACCACACGGCTGTGTCAGTGGCGACACGGCCGTATCGGGTCGAACACGGGCGTGTCGGATGCCCGTGTGCTATTCCAGGCGCGTCAATTTGAGATGGCGAATGAGGCACACGGCCCTGGACACGGGCGTGTGCCAGGCCGTGTTCGACCCAGGTCTTTTATTTTTCAGGCGGATCGTGGCCATTCTTTTCCTGATTTTAGGATCTGATGGTTCAGATCATTTCTTTAGGAGTTAAGTCCGAGAATAGGGTTGAAAACCCTCATTCTTCTCCAAGCTTTCTCTTACTAAAGATCTAGAGAGAAGTGAGAACAAGGAAGAAGGAGAAGGAGAGTTTGGGCTATAGGAGAGGTTTCAGTGCTCCAAATCGCGAGCCGAGTCCAGATCCGTGGAGGTTAGATCGTTGCGAAGGTTTTCATCCGGCTATTTTTGCCATGTCAAGGAAGAGGAGTCGGAAGGTAACGATACTTCTCCTCTCGGTCTTAGGATGCATGTCTTAGCATCATTTCTTTTCTAGTTTTGGGCACCAAACACTCAAATGAGAGGGGTTTTGGGTCGCCAAGGTTCAAGAGGAACCTCCGGGTCGATTGAGTCTGTCCCCGACATGATTTGCATTAGAGATCCGCTCCGTTAGTGGATTAGGCATGGTGGGTGAAGCCGTAGTCGCGACCGTTAGTCCGACTCGGTGATGTTGCATACGAACGTTAAGGATTCATAGAGTTTCCGTTGCGGCAAGACGCCGTTTGTGATGTGGTGATGTTTTCCCCTTTTTCTCGAGTGAGTACGTGTAGTCGGAACCGGACAAGGTTAGCTCCTTGTGGCGGTAGATGTTTTCCTTGGTGGACAAGGTTAGCTCCGCATGAGTTGGAGATGCTTTCCTTGGTGCGCGGGAACGCTGCAGTACAAATGAGGGACTAGGTTGGAATTGTCTTGGTTTGTGATGTGCCAAGGCGTGGCTATGTCTCCGTGGTCGGCTGACTATCCCGTGACGTTCACGTCATGTGCGGAGAGTGTCCCGACGAGACTAGTCCCCTTCTATGAGACTGACGAGAATGCCAAGCATGGGGACAAGCCCGGGTAGTGAGGCCATGAGCGGGTGGGATCCGGCAAGGCTTCTTAGAATCGGTCAGTTTGTGTTGTTGGAATCCTGACATGAGACGTCAGAGCTTGTAGGCAAGCCCCGGTCTAAGACCTTGAGCGGGTGGGGCCTTTACAAGAGTTCCATGTGGCGGCCTGTGCGCTGTTTGGGGGAAAGGTGTTACCCCCTTTGTTTGCAGCTTTATGCCAATGGGGAATCGATGAGTACCTATATGTTGTGATGATGTGCTAGATGCATACGAGATAGGGTGCCTTGGGGTGAAACCCGGGTTATTGCATACATGATTGCATAAGTAGGCCCTTTTATTATATGCTCAACCAGTAGAGAACATGTATGATGTGTGTGACATCCAAGCCTGTTTCTGTAGTTGCTTTTCTTGCTTATGATTATTGCATACGAAGTGCTAACTTGCAGGTTGGAGGGGTACCCCGGGGTCCATTAGGGGCGGCCGGGAGAAGATGTGTTGTTACACAGTTTGAGGTCAGCCTTTGCTGACCCACGTTACTAATAAATTTTACAGGGCAAGGATCGCATGCAGGAGCTAGCTCGCCGGCCAGAAAGGCCTAAGCCTCATGAAGTGCTTTTCTTTTTGTAGCTCTACTTATGTGATGTTGTATGTTTGAGACTCATGTTATCCGGCTTGCATGCCGAGGTAGACTAGGAGTGCTAGGCACATTCATGACTGTTGTATTATTTGATTTTGGACACTTGTTGTAAGGCCATAAGGCCATTGTTTTACTCTTCTAGTGGTGGATAACTTCTTGTCTTGCTTGTGTTTCCGCTGTGTTGTGCAAAGTGTTTTGTGTGTGGGTAGCTATATCAACTTTTAATACTAAAGTTATGGCGTCCGTATGTTGTGGGGCCCCGGCCGGACCCATATTATACGTTCACTACAGGGGAGGTGTTACAGAAATGCTCAAGTTTGCTGTTGGGCTTCGGGCCTTGAATGGCGGTGGGACACTGGTATTTCCGGTACCCCAAGAATGTGCCCTGAGTGCACGGAGCGTCGGGCCGTATAGTCGACGTTTGTGATATATTGATTGTGCGTGAGTGCACATTGTGTGATATATATCTGCCTGTGAAATGCTATGCATGTAGGGAAGGAATACCACTGACCCGGGTAAGGGGTAGGGTCGTTATAAATTGGTCAGCTGAACGCAGACCGTTGCCTTGTTTACCACCGTGCGGTGCATTGTCCCGTACAGGTTCAGGAGAGCCGAGCAGAAAATAAGGGGTGAAGCCCTTGTTGTTGTTGCTGCTGCTATGCTGGCCCTCGAATGCCAAAGAAGTTCATATGATAGTATTTTCATGTGTGGCCGGCATGCGTGCCGATGTATGAAAGCTATATTTATAAAGCTTAACTGTAAGGCCATAAGGCCAAACTTGTTGTGTATTTGGAGAACATTCATTCATGATGTTATGTATAAATTATGGTTTATGTATTGTGGACATTCAGATGAGTTGAGTTCAATCAACTTAAAAGCTTCTGCTAGAATTCTCTGAGTTAGGATGCACAACTCAGATATTAACCCGTAACTTCGCCGCATGTTTGTGGCATATGGTGTGGGGCCCCGGCCGGACCTTCTACTATATGTCATGCAACGGATGGAGGTGTTACATTTTGGTATCAGCTTCTCAGTCTTTCGTCTTTCAGATTCGTGGTCGAATTCTTTTGTGGGGTGTCGAGCACGTGTAAGTGCGACCCACTATAACATTAATGAACTCAAGAATGTCCACTAAGGAATGCAAATACACCTGTTTGAGGAAGCCGCGCGTTCCTATATTGTTGTGATTGCTTGTGCAAGGTCGCTAATGTGTGTCTTGTCCTCCTATAGGTGACTCGTAGTGGTGCTGGGCAGTGTGAGCCCCAGCATTCTGATGAGAGTGCGGCACCAGCTGAGGTGCCTACACCTCCTCCTTCTGCGAAAATAGTACGCTTAGTTGTTGAGGCGCTGTTTGCAATGATTCATGCACAGCCTACTGGGCAGGTGCAGCCAGCATTTGTGCCAGAACAGGTTGGTGTAAGGCCAGAACCTGTTGAGGTTGTTGATCCTCGGGCAGCTGAATGACAGTTGAAGCAGTTTATGAGCTTCAATCCTCCTACGTTTATTGGTGTGGGATCCCCAACGCAGGCGAAAGATTGGTTGTCACGTATCAAGCGAATATTGACGGCTATAAGGACGGAGTTAAATCAGAAGGTCACCTTGGCCACCTTCTTGTTGGAAGGAGAGACTCGACTATGGTAGGATGAGATAGAGTTACACCACTTAGCGGGCAGGCAACTAACAGAAGTCTTGATTGAGGAATTTTCGCGACTGTTCTTGGCAAAACACTTGCCGGCGGCTCAACGCATCGCTTTGAAAAATGAGTTCCAGAGTCTAACTCAGGGAGGGAGTAGTGTCAATATCTACTTGCATGAGTTTATGCGATTGGGATGCTATATGAGAGCTATATTCGCCGATGAACAACGAAAAACCAATCGGTTCTACGAAGGATTGTGGGATGAGTTGAGATTCTTGTTATCAAGTTCGGTGAACCAAGGGTTTCAAGTGTTGGTGGATACAGCGTGTGCATTGGAGAAGGATATGAAGTGGGTGAAAGGAAAAAGGGACTTAGCGGTGATAAAGTTCGAGTTCAAAGTGCCGCACCCAGGGAAATCAACGTACCGAAGGAAATGAGGTAAGAGATTTAAGTCTTCTTCACAGGCTCCCTCGAGTGTTGCTTCGGGAGAAACTTCGAGGCAGGAGTCTCGGACCTGCTATACATGAGGTCGAGTGGGGCATATAGCCAGTCACTGTCAGGTTGGTCCACCAAAGGTTGAAAAGAAGACATGAGTGTCATATGTTGATAAGGGAAAGACAATGGTGGATTCTACTGCATCCCAGGAGCAACCCCGAGTGTATAATCTTGGCCAGCAGGAGGCCATAAAGCAAAGTGATGTTGTCATAGGTTTGCGGTAACATATTTGATTATTGTTTTTGCTATTTCATACCTTGTTTGTAGCTTGTGTATGATGTGTTTGTATTAGGCTTCGTCCTGATTCGAGACTTTCCGGCGAGAGAACTGTTTGATACTGGTGCTTCTCATTCATTTCTATATGTGGACTTCGTGTCACATATCCGTGTACCGATTCGTATGGTGGCAGATAGTATGAAGGTGTTATTACCAAATGGATGTGTACTGCATGCAAACAGGTCTCATTTTTTGGAGGTACGAATAGGAAGTTGGGATTTCGGATTGGAAGCATCGGTGCTGCCGATATCAGAGTTTGATGTGATCTTTAGTATGGATTGGCTCTTGTAGCAGCCTGCCTATATAAATTGTAAGTCAAAGGAAGTCACAATGGAGCAGAATACCGAACGAGAAACAAAGTTCGCTGGTATGCGAGGGTCGACCATGATATTGATGTCTGCTCTTTAAGTGGTTAAGGAAGTTCAGCAAGGCACAGAGTTGTTCTTCAAACTTGTTGAGCCTGTTGAGCCAAAGGCCAGTGTGAGTGACGTTCTGATTGTGTCGGAGTTTGCTGATGTGTTTTCGAAGGAGCTTCTGGGATTACCACCACAGCGGGAGATTGATTTCTCGATTGAGCTGATGCTAGGTGCAAAACCTGTGACCTGCTTGCCATATCGAGTAGTGCCAAAGGAAATGGCCGAAATGAAGGTTCAACTACAAGAGTTGTTGGAATAGGGATATATACACCCAAATATGTCACCTTGGAGCGCACCTGTTCTTTTTGTGAAAAAGAAGGACGATAGCATGCGATTGTGTATTGATTATCGTGAATTGAATAAGTTGACGGAGAAAAATAAATATCAGATTCTATAGATATATGACTTGTTTGATCAATTGGCGGGATCGAAAGTATACTCATAGCTGGATTTGAAATCAGGGTACTACCAGTTGCGAATTCGGGAAGGTGACATTCCCAAGACAGCGTTTGGAACACGGTATGGTCATTACGAGTTTACTGTAATATCGTTTGGACTGTGCAATGCACCATTAGTGTTTATGGATTTAATGCACCGAATGTTTCAAGAGTACTTGGATTTATTTGTGATTGTCTTAATTGATGATATCTTGGTGTATTATCAATCAGAAGAAGATTATGCGAACCATTTACGGTTGGTGTTGTATACCCTGCGGAGAAACAAGCTCTACGCCAAGTTCTCAAAGTGTGAGTTTTGACTGTCGTCAGTGGCTTTTCTTGGCCATGTGGTGAATGGAGAGGGCATTGCGGTGGATCCGTCAAAGATAAGAGCCATCTAGGAGTGTCCAGTGTTGTCTTTGGTGGCCGAAGTCAGGAGTTTCCTTGGACTGGCAGGCTACTACAGACGTTTTGTAGAAAACTTCTCACAGATCGCTTTGCCTCTTACCATGTTGATGAGGAAGGATCAGAAGTTTGTTTGGACGCCGGAGTGCACACGATCTTTTGAAGAGCTAAATAGTCGTTTAAACACAGCGCCCGTTTTGACATCACCATGTTGTTCGGACGGCTTTGAGATTTATAGTGATGCGTCAGGGAGCGGCTTAGGTTGCATTCTTCTTCAATTTGGAAAGGTGATCGCTTATGGCTCACGCCAGTTGAAATTGCATGAATGAAACTATCCCGTCCACGATTTGGAGTTGGCAGCGGTGATTTTTGCACTGAAATTATGGCGTCAATATCTATATGGCGTGAATGTGGATATATTCACGGACTATAAGAGCATAAAGTACTTATTAGATCAGAAGTATCTCAATATACGACAATGAAGGTGGATGGAGTTCCTCAGGGACTACAACTTTGATAATCACTACACTCCCGGGAAGGGAAACGTAGTTGCAGATGCCTTGACTTATAGGACTCTGTCAAAGGCAAATTGGTTGTAGATGCATGATGAGTGTATGATCCAGGAGTTGGAAGCGTTAGAAATTTCTTGTGTTGACAAGAATTCCATAGCAAATGTGTGCTTACACTGGATGGAGGTACAGTGTGACCTTGCGGACAGGGTTCGACGGGCAACTGAACTTGATGAAAGTTTACAACGCTATGCAGTGGATGGAGTCGATGACAAATTCTCCTGGGATGACGGTCTTTTGCGAAAAGATGGTCGTTTGTGCATTCCAAATATGGGTAAGCTAAGAGAAGAATTGATGTATGTGCCTCATTTTACGAAATACTCAATTCACCCAGGAAGTACAAAGATGTACAAAGACATGAAAAAGTTATTCTGGTGGCCAGGGCTAAAGAAAGACATAGCACATTATGTGGTTAAATGTCAGACATGTGCCTTGGTAAAGGCTGAGTGCCAGAAGTCTGGAAGTTTCCTGAAGTTGCTACCTATTCCGGAGTGGAAGTTTGATGATATTTCAATGGATTTCGTGCATGGTTTGCCGAGGTATCAACGTGGTAACGATTCGATTTAGGTAATTGTAGACCGGTTGACTAAAGTGGCTCACTTTCTTCCGAACAAGAGGGACGATTCATTGGGAGTCTTGGTGAAACTCTACGTTGAGCAGATCGTACGATTGCACGGTGTACCCCGTAGCATCGTAAGTGATCGTGATGGGCGATTCACATTGAATGATTGGATGTTAATCCATAAATTGTGTGGAACGAAGTTAATGTTAAGTACGACCTTTCATCCCCAAACTGATGGCCAGACTGAGTGGACCAACAAAACGATGGAAGACATGCTCCGAATGTGCGTCTTGGACTTTGGTAAGAGATGGAAAGATCATCTCTATATGGTAGAGTTTGCCTACAGTAATAGCTACCAAACGAGCATAAGTATGACACTGTTTTAAGATTTGTATGGTCGAAAATGCCAAACAATATTAGGTTAGGTGGAAGCAGACGAATCGAAACTATATAAGCATAAGGAAGACGAAGAAGCAAATTCGACGATACACTCTATTCGGGAGAGGCTACTGATAGCCCAAGATAGACAAGCCAAATATTGCAACGCCAAACACCAAAATGTTGAGTTTCCGATTGGTGATTGAGTATATTTGAAAATCAAACCCTTCAAAGGCGTGTCCAGGATTTGGCGCTTGAAAAAGTTAAGCCCGGGGTATCTTGGTCTGTTTGAAGTGGTGGAAAACGTTGGTGAAGTTGCTTATCGGCTAGCTCTGTCGGATGAATTGAGTGGATTACATGATGTGTTCCACAACTCAGTGCTTCGAAAAGCCGTAAAAGGTACAGCTCAAGTGATTGCAAATGATCGTGTACTGATCGAATTTGGGCTAACAACGAAGGTTAGGTCCATCCAGACCGAGGATAAAGCCGATAAGCAGTTGCCGAACAAGACAATCGGGATGGTCAAGGTCCCATGGGACAACTGTGGTAGTGAAGAGCTAACATGGGAGCGGGAGCAGACCATGCGTGCTGAGTTTCCCGAATTGTTTGGTTAAACTTATATAACAGTCTGTGTTGTACAGAAAATGTTGTAATATATTTTGTTGAAGAGTGTCTTAATTACTGTATGTAAATTTCGGGACAAAATTTCTTGTAAGTTGGGGAGGATTGTAACGCCCCAAATCTCAGTGGTAACAGGGATGAGAAGAGTGGGCAACACGGCCTGGGATGGCTGCAAAGTGCTTGTGCTATATGCTTTGAAAGACCAATGTTTCTGCTACTGCAGATGGCTGCAGGGATTGCTGGATGGTTGATCCAGATAAGGTTAGAGATAGGGATAGAAATTAAGTTCTGTCGTGAATGCCGGGCGAGAGTGAGTGTCACTGGTGATGGCACCTAGCTAACCTATGATTGTGAAGCCAGTCCTTCGGGGATAGTGTGGCTATTTGTGAGCTCTTGAAATGGCTTCATGTCGAACGGACAAGGGGATGCCGACTCGCATTAGTCTAGTCATTGAACTAACGAATTGAGCAACGGGCAAAGGCTGAACTGTATCCGCGTTATGGTTGTCCGCCATGAGTGCCTGGGTGCCTAGCATTCGGCAGAAACACATTATGAGAGTCTTAGACCTGCGCGGCATCCGGTAGCGATGCCATGGGGGGCTACGGGCCAAATCCTGGGTCATTATATTAAAATGAGAGGCTTAGGACTGCACGCCATCCGGTAGCGATTCCATGGGGGGTTACAGGCCAAATCCCGGGTCGTTACGTAAGACTAAAGTCTCCGGCTGAAGGCCGTGGAGTAAAATGCTCAAGTTTGACGTTGGGCTTCGGGCCTTGAATGGCGGTGGGACCCTGGTATTTCTAGTACAACAAGAATGTGCCCTGAGTGCACGGGGAGTCGGGCCGTATGATCGACATTTGTGATATATTGATTGTGCATGAGTGCACATTGTGTGATATATATCTGCTTGTGAAATGTTATGCCTGCAGGGAAGGAATATCACTGCCCCGGGTAAGTGGTAGGGTCATTATAAATTGGTCAGCTGAACGCTGACTGTTGCTTTGTTTACCATCGTGCGGTGGATTGTCCCATGTAGGTGTAGGAGAGATGAGCATAAAATAGGGGGCTGAAGCCCTTTTTGTTGTTGTTGCTGCTGCTATGCTGGCCCTCGAAGGCCAAAGAAGTTCATATGATAGTATTTTCATGTGTGGTCGGCCTGCGTGCCGATGTATGAAAGCCATATGTATAAAGCTTAACTGTAAGGCTATAAGGATAGACTTGTTGTGTATTTGGAGAACATTCCTTCGTGATGTTATATATATCAATGCTTGTTTATATATTGTGGACATTCAGATGATTTTAGTTCAATCAACTTAAAAGCCTCCGCTAGAATACTCTGAGTTAGGATGCGCAACTATGATATTAACCCGTAACTTAGCCGCCTGTTTGTGGCATATTGTGTGGGGCCTCGACCGAACCTTCTATTATATGTCATGCAATGGATGGAGGTATTACAGGTATGACCTACACTTCAGGTATATATGTTATATAGATAAACCTTTTTTCTCCCTCATCCTGGGTATTGGATACCGGATGTGGTTCACACATTTGTATAAACGTGAAGTGATGTAGGGATGTCGGATCAGAGATCTCCACGAAGCTAACGCTCTATCTCCGCTCTACACGTCGTAGATCTACCGCACCTACACAGCACCTATTGCCCACAATAGTTCCTCGTCACAAGAACGCGGCACAAACAACAAAGGAGGAATGGTCGACTCGAAAACAACGATCGGAAATTTGAGTCGTAATATTCCCCAAGAAAACACAAAGGTTGCCACTCCTTTTTGAGAACAAGACCAACGCTATAGGCAAAGATCTGCTCAGGCAAATAGGATCCACCCGATCCGGAAATAAAAAGCCTTGCAACGACGATTTCGATTCAAAACTTGCAGCGATTAAATTAACGATCCAGAGAAAACGATTTGCAAAATCCACCACAACTAAAGAGAAGAACTAACACAAGGGAGGGGGAAGAGATTACCCAACCGGAAAGCTTTCACACAAGATAACTGTGGGAGAATCACTCTCTCCACGGATCCACCGGCGTCACACCGAATGGTTTGCAACCTTCTTCCAAGGAGTCGCACCGAAGGAAGCCGCGCCGGAGTCGCACCGAACGGATGGAGGGAGCAAGGGGGGGCGGCGGCTTCACACCACACAAGGGGGGCGGCGGCTTGGAGAACATTCCTCTTGGCCGAAATTTCACAAGGAGGAAATTAGGTTTTCATTCTTCTAATTTCTCATAAGAAAGCCTCCTTATATAGGAGTTACAAACAAGCCTTAACCCTTCATGATGGAGATGTAATCACATCCATCCGAATGGCTAATTGCACACCAACATTAAAATTGTTCAAAATTAAAAATAATAAAACATGCAATGAATATAAAATTATCACGTAAACATAGGATAATTTTATATTCCTAATATAAAATAGAGTGCAAGAAAAGGTAATAAATAAGGCTAATTCTTTGTAGTGGCTGCAGCACGCCGCGGGCGGAGGTTGTAGCGTAGCCTTCCGTTAGCATCGTCGTGCCGCCTCACGTCCTTGAGTTATATTGCCTTATCAATCGGATCATCATCAGCATCGTCAACATCGTCTTCAAATGGTGGAGGAGGGGGCACGCCATCAATCCTCCCCCGCTCAAATGCACGCATCTCCGTTGCGTGGTCCAAGCGATAGCGGTGAAGTAGAGCGGCATCCAAACTCTGCAGTTCCGTCTCGAGTACCCAAAAGTCATCCGAAGGGGGCCGATCACGCCAACGGATGAGAAAGCAGTGTTTGTCGCCATCAGCAGTGGTAACAGGCTCAGCATCAAGTATCATATCTGGAGTGGAGAATGTCCGTGGAAACCTGGGGAACATATTAGCAGTAGGCAGGAAAGAAGGCAACTTACCATCCGATGATATACCTGTGGGGACCGAAAGAGAGAGATCATCCGTACTACCACTCCCCAACCCATGAGAATTTAGAGTGGGAGAAGAAGATGACAAAGAAATCAACTCTTGTGGTGGTGACACAAACATCGTTAAATCCAAAACATTAAAAATGGGGGAGATACCCCAATCAGCAGACAAGTCCAAAACGAAAGCGTTGTCACCTAACTTCTTAATAATCCGAAAAGGGCCGGCGTGCTTTGGTGCTAAATTTTTAAAGGTGCCAGTTGGCAAGCGTTCGGGAACCAAACAGACTAAAACTAGATCGCCAATTTTGAAGTCTGATACTCTCCTATGTAAATTAGTGTGCACTTGATAAGAGTCGTATTGCGTAGTCAAGGTGGCCCGTATACGTGCGTGTAAATCATGGATGTGTTGGGCGAAGGATTGTGCAAACTGACTTGCCTTGTACGTTGGGGGCAACGACACCAAGTCAAGCGGCACAGGAGCCTTATACCCGTGGACAATCTCATTTGGAGACAGACCCGTAGACCGATTCTTGGAATTATTGTAGGCTAATTGGGCATGTGGAAGGAGAAGATCCCAAGTGCTCTTGTGATCACTCACAAGGCATCGTAACAAATTTCCAAAGCTCCGATTAACCACTTCCGTCTGCCCATCGGTTTGGGGATGATAGGCGGAGGAAAACAATAATTTTGTTCCCATTAATATCCAAAGAGTCTTCCAAAAATAACTAGTGAAGTTTACGTCCCTATCCGATACTATGGTCTTTGGCACTCCACGGTGACTAACGACTTCTTTAAAATATAGTTTAGCGACGTGATACGCATCGTTTGTCCTACTGCACGGGATGAAATAAGCCATCTTTGAAAACCTATCCACAACTAAAAAAATTGAGTCGTGACGGCGTAGAGTAATGGGGAGGCCCAATACAAAATCCATACTAACGTCTACCCAAGGCATGGAGGGAATAGGCAAGGGTGTATATAATCCTACGTTGGTCTTATTACCCTTAGACACCTGACATGTGCGGCAGCTACTCACTACCGGTCCCACCATAACCTTAAGTTTTGGCCAATAAAATTTGTCCTCGACTAACGTAATGGTCTTATCTCTACCGAAGTGGCCACTCAACCCTCCGCTATGCAACTCCCATATGATATGTAGTCGTAACGATGACTGCGGAATACATAACTTCCCGTTCCTAAACAAGTAACCGTCCTTGATGATGTATGCAGATATCGTCGTGGGGGAGCTATCCTGGGCAGATAGATAGAAGTCCTAGAAGTCAGGACACGTGGCGTACTCATCCTTAATCCGCTTAAATCCTACAACATGTACTTCCATAGAGGTGAGTAAAAGAGTAAGACGACTAAGGGCGTCCGCGACTCGGTTATCAGTTCCCTTAAGGTGCTTGAGATTAAATGTGTAACCTTGTAAGAAAGCGACCCACTTAGCGTGTCGTGGGCTGATCTTATGCTGGCCGTTGATGAAACATAAAGCCTCATGATCGGAGAGGATCACAAACTCCTTGGAGAGGAGATAGTGCCTCCAATGGTGTAGACATCGGAATACAGCATAAAATTACCTATCGTAATTGGAATAGTTCAGCTTAGGGCCGGACAACTTCCCGCTAAAATAACTAATGGGATGGCCCTCCTGGCTCAAGACACCTCCAATCCCTACCCCAGACGCATCGCATGTGAGCTCAAAGACTTTATCAAAGTCATGTAGACATAAGACAGGTGCCTCAGTCATAAGCTCCTTTATTCGTTCAAAAGCATAGGTGGCGGACTCCATCCACGTAAACTCTCCCTTCTTCATACAGTCTGTGATAGGCGCCATAATACTACTGAAGTCCCGTATGAAACGACGATAAAACGTGGCTAACCCATGGAAACTACGCAGCTCACGTAGGGTGGTTGGCACGGGCCAGTCCTTAATGACCTGAACCTTGCCCGAATCGACTCGAATACCCTCAGAGCCGACTATATAGCCTAAGAACTCTACCTCCGAGACATAGAAAGTGCATTTCTTAAGATTGAGAAATAAAGTTTCCTTCCGCAGGGTGGAAAGGATCACTCTCATGTGGGAGATGTGCTCGGTAGTAGAGGTGATATAAATCAGAATATCATCAAAGTAGACGACAACGAACTTCCCCATGAATGGCTGAAAGACACGTGTCATCATCCTGGAGAAGGTACTAGGGGCATTGGACAACCCAAAGGGCATCACAAGCCATTCATACAGACCATCCTTCGACTTAAATGTCGTCTTCCACTCATCGCCCTCTCGTATCCTAATCTGGTGATAGCCACTCCGAAGATCTAATTTGGAGAATACGGTGGCTCCAGACAAGGCATCGAACAAATCATCTAGGCGGGGAATGGGTGATGTAGGGTTATCCGGAAACGGAGATCTCCGCGAAGCTAACGCTCTCCCTACGCACAACACGTCGTAGATCTACCGCACCTACACAGCACCTATTGCCCACAATATTTCCTCGTCACAAAACGCAGCACAAACAACAAAGGAGGAATGGTCGACTCGAAAACAACGATCGGAAATTTGAGTCGGATTATTCCCCAAGAAAACACAAAGGTTGCCACTCCTTTTTGAGAGCAAGACCAAGGCTATAGGCCAAGATCCGCTCAAGCAAATAGGATCCACCCGATCCGGAAATAAAAGCCTTGCAACGGCGATTTCGATTCAAAACTTGCAGCGATTCAATTAAAGATCCGGAGAAAAC